>JBBBDQ010017081.1:0-17463 GCA_037127315.1 Ascarosepion bandense | reverse complement strand
TACAGTACATTACACATAATTATTGATGAGATAGTACATCATACAGTCGATTACACAGTACATTACACATAATTATTGATGAGACAGTACATCATACAATGATTACACAGTACATTACACATAATTATTGATGAGACAGTACATCATACAGTCGATTACACAGTACATTACACGCAATTATTGATGAGACAGTACATCATACAGTCAATACACAGTACATTACACATAATTATTGATGACAGTACATCATACAGTCGATTACACAGTACATTACATACAATTATTGATGACACAGTACATCATACAGTCGATTACACAGTACATTATACATAATTATTGATGACACAGTACATCATACAGTCGATTACACAGTACATTACATATACTCATTACGAGACAGTACATCATACAGTCGATTAGCAGCACAGTTATTAATACATAATTATTGATGACAGTACATCATACACAGTCGATTACACAGTACATTACACAATTATTGATGACAGTACATCATACAGCTTATTTACACAGCACATTACACATAATTATTGATGAGACAGTACATCATACAGTCGATTACAGCGCACATTACACATAATTATTACGACACAGTACATCATACAGTCGATTACACAGTACATTACACATAATTATTGATGAGACAGTACATCATACAGTCGATTACACAGTACATTACACATAATTATTGATGAGACAGTACATCAAGTCGATTACACAGTACATTACACATAATTATTGATGAGACAGTACATCATACAGTCGATTACACAGTACATTACACATAATTATTGATGACACAGTACATCATACATGATTACACAGTACATTACACATAATTATTGATGAGACAGTACATCATACAGTCGATTACACAGTACATTACACATAATTATTGATGAGACAGTACATCATACAGTCGATTACACAGTACATTACACATAATTATGACAGTACATCATATACAGTCGATTGTTATTGGTATATTACACATAATTATTGATGACACAGTACATCACACAGTCGATTACACAGTACATTACACATAATTATTGATGACACAGTACATCATACAGTCGATTACACAGTACATTACATATAATTATTGATGAGACAGTACATCATACAGTTGATTACACAGTACATTACACATAATTATTGATGAGAGGTGTACATCATATAGCCGATTACACAGTACATTACACATAATTATTGATGACATAGCATATCATACAGTCGATTACACAGTACATTGCACATAATTATTGATGAGACAGTACATCACATACGATTACACAGTACATTACACATAATTATTGATGAGACAGTACATCATACAGTCGATTACATACATTACACATAATTATTGATGAGACAGCACATCACAATGATTACACAGTACATTACACATAATTATTGATGATGTTAGTACATCATACAGTCGATTACACAGTACATTACATATAATTATTGATGAGACAGTACATCATACAGTCGATTACATAGCACATTACACATGTAATTATTGATGACACAGTACATCATACAGTCGATTACACAGTACATTACACATAATTATTGATGAGACAGCACATCATACAGTCGATTACACAGTACATTACACATAATTATTGATGAGACAGTACATCATACAGTCGATTACACAGTACATTACACATAATTATTGATGACACAGTACATCATACAGGGTCGATTAGCACAGTACATTACACATAATTATTGATGAGACAGTACATCATACAGTCGATTACACAGTACATTATATATAATTATTGATGTGGAGACAGTACATCATATACAAAAAAATGTTGATGAGACAGTACATCATACAGCTTATTCATACATTACACATAATTATTGATGCCATTATGAATATCATACAAACGTGATGAATATGTACAAATTGCATTTATTTAAGAGGTAAACAATTACAGTCGATTACACAGTACATTACACATAATTATTGATGAGACAGTACATCATACAAAGTCGATTCACAGTACATTACACATAGAACGTATTATAAGACAGTACATCATACAGTCGATTACACAGTACATTACACAATTATTGATGACACAGTACATCATACAGTCGATTACACAGTACATTACACACATACTCATTGATGACACAGTACATCATACAGTCGATTACACAGTACATTACACATAATTATTGATGAGACAGTACATCATACAGTCGATTACACAAAGTACATTACACATAATTATTGATGAGACAGTACATCATACAGTCGATTACACAGTATATCATATGACAATTATTGATGACACAGTACATCATACAGTCGATTACACAGTACATTACACATAATTATTGATGAGACAGTACATCATACAGTCGATTACACAGTACATTACACATAATTATTGATGAGACAGACATCATACAGTCGATTACACAGTACATTACACATAATTATTGATGAGACAGTACATCATACAGTCGATTACACAGTACATTACACATGTAATTATTGATGACACAGTACATCATACAGTCGATTACACAGTACATTACACATAATTATTGATGAGACAGCACATCATACAGTCGATTACACAGTACATTACACATACCTTGATGACAGTACATCATACAGTCGATTACACAGTACATTATACATAATTATTGATGACACAGTACATCATACAGTCGATTACACAGCATTACACATAATTATTGATGACAGTACATCATACAGTCGATTACACAGTACATTACACATAATTATTGATGACACAGTACATCATACAAATGATTACACAGTACATTACACATAATTATTGATGAGACAGTACATCATGCCAGTCGATTACACAGTACATTACACATAATTATTGATGAGACAGTACATCATACAGTCGATTATACAGTACATTACACATACTATTGATGAGACAGTACATCATACAGTCGATTACACAGTACATTACACATAATTATTGATGACACAGTAGCATCATACAGTCGATTACACAGTACATTACACATAATTATTGATGACAAAGTACATCATACAGTCGATTACACAGTACATTACACATAATTATTGATGAGACAGTACATCATACAGTCGATTACACAGTACATTACACATAATTATTGATGAGACAGTACATCATACAGTCGATTACATATTAGTACATTACACATAATTATTGATGAGACAGTACATCATACAGTCGATTACACAGTACATTACACATAATTATTGATGAGACAGTACATCATACAGTCGATTACACAGTACATTACACATAATTATTGATGACACAGTACATCATACAGTCGATTACACAGTACATTACACATAATTATTGATGAGACAGTACATCATACAGTCGATTACACAGTACATTACACATAATTATTGATGAGACAGTACATCATACAGTCGATTACACAGTACATACACATAATTATTGATGAGACAGTACATCATACAGTCGATTACACAGTACATTACACATAATTATTGATGAGACAGTACATCATACAGTCGATTACACAGTACATTACACATAATTATTGATGAGACAGTATCATAGTCGATTACACAGTACATTACACATAATTATTGATGAGACAGTACATCATACAGTCGATTACACAGTACATTACACATAATTATTGATGACACAGTACATCATACAGTCGATTACACAGTACATTACACATAATTATTGATGAGACAGGTACATCATACAGTCGATTACACAGTACATTACACATAATTATTGATGAGACAGTACATCATACAGTCGATTACACAGTACATTACACATAATTATTGATGAGACAGTACATCATACAGTCGATTACACAGTACATTACACATAATTATTGATGAGACAGTACATCATACAGTCGATTACACAGTACATTACACATAATTATTGATGAGACAGTACATCATACAGTCGATTACACAGTACATTACGCACATAATTATTGATGAGACAGTACATCATACAGTCGATTACACAGTACAGGTTATAATATTATTAATTAATATGACAGTATGTCACATAGTCGATTACACAGTACATTACACATAATTATTGATGAGACAGTACATCATACAGTCGATTGTTTTTTACATTACATAATTATTGATGACACAGTATATCATGCTAATGATTACACAGTACATTACATACAATTATTGATGACACAGTACATCATACAGTCGATTACACAGTACATTACACATAATTATTGATGACACAGTACATCATACAGTCGATTACACAGTACATTACACATAATTATTGATGAGACAGTACATCATACAGTCGATTACACAGTACATTACACATAATTATTGATGACACAGTACATCATACAGTCGATTACACAGTACATTACACATAATTATTGATGACACAGTACATCATACAGTCGATTACACAGTACATTACACATAATTATTGATGAGACAGTACATCATACAGTCGATTACACAGTACATTACACATAATTATTGATGACACAGTACATCATACAGTCGATTACACAGTACATTACACATAATTATTGATGACACAGTACATCATACAGTCGATTACACAGTACATTATACATAATTATTGATGACACAGTACATCATACAGTCGATTACACAGTACATTACACATAATTATTGATGACACAGTACATCATACAGTCGATTACACAGTACATTACACATAATTATTGATGACACAGTACATCTACAGTCGATTACACAGTACATTATACATAATTATTGATGACACAGTACATCATACAGTCGATTACACAGTACATTACACATAATTATTGATGACACAGTACATCATACAGTCGATTACACAGTACATTACACATAATTATTGATGACACAGTACATCATACAGTCGATTACACAGTACATTACACATAATTATTGATGACACAGTACATCATACAGTCGATTACACAGTACATTATACATAATTATTGATGACACAGTACATCATACAGTCGATTACACAGTACATTACACATAATTATTGATGACACAGTACATCATACAGTCGATTACACAGTACATTATACATAATTATTGATGACACAGTACATCATACAGTCGATTACACAGTACATTATACATAATTATTGATGACACAGTACATCATACAGTCGATTACACAGTACATTACACATAATTATTGATGACACAGTACATCATACAGTCGATTACACAGTACATTATACATAATTATTGATGACACAGTACATCATACAGTCGATTACACAGTACATTACACATAATTATTGATGACACAGTACATCATACAGTCGATTACACAGTACATTACACATAATTATTGATGACACAGTACATCATACAGTCGATTACAATAGTACATTATACATAATTATTGATGACACAGTACATCATACAGTCGATTACACAGTACATTACACATAATTATTGATGACACAGTACATCATACAGTCGATTACACAGTACATTATACACAATTATTGATGACACAGTACATCATACAGTCGATTACACAGTACATTATACATACAATTATTGATGACACAGTACATCATACAGTCGATTACACAGTACATTACACATAATTATTGATGACACAGTACATCATACAGTCGATTACACAGTACATTATACATAATTATTGATGACACAGTACATCATACAGTCGATTACACAGTACATTATACATAATTATTGATGACACAGTACATCATACAGTCGATTACACAGTACATTACACATAATTATTGATGACACAGTACATCATACAGTCGATTACACAGTACATTATACATAATTATTGATGACACAGTACATCATACAGTCGATTACACAGTACATTACACATAATTATTGATGACACAGTACATCATACAGTCGATTACACAGTACATTACACATAATTATTGATGACACAGTACATCATACAGTCGATTACACAGTACATTACACATAATTATTGATGACACAGTACATCATACAGTCGATTACACAGTACATTATACATAATTATTGATGACACAGTACATCATACAGTCGATTACACAGTACATTACACATATTATTGATGACACAGTACATCATACAGTCGATTACACAGTACATTACACATAATTATTGATGACACAGTACATCATACAGTCGATTACACAGTACATTACACATACTCATTGATGACACAGTACATCATACAGTCGATTACACAGTACATTATACATAATTATTGATGACACAGTACATCATACAGTCGATTACACAGTACATTACACATAATTATTGATGAGACAGTACATCATACAGTCGATTACACAGTACATTACACATAATTATTGATGACACAGTACATCATACAGTCGATTACACAGTACATTACACATAATTATTGATGAGACAGTACATCATACAGTCGATTACACAGTACATTACACATAATTATTGATGACACAGTACATCATACAGTCGATTACACAGTACATTACACATAATTATTGATGACACAGTACATCATACAGTCGATTACACAGTACATTACACATAATTGATGAGACAGTACATCATACAGTCGATTACACAGTACATTACACATAATTATTGATGACACAGTACATCATACAGTCGATTATACACAGTACATTACACATATAATTATTGATGACACAGTACATCATACAGTCGATTACACAGTACATTATACATAATTATTGATGACACAGTACACTTCATACAGTCGATTACACAGTACATTACACATAATTATTGATGACACAGTACATCAGACAGTCGATTAATATTATTAGGACATTATATGAGCAATTACGATGACACAGTACATCATACAGTCGATTACACAGTACATTACACATAATTATTGATGACACAGTACATCATACAGTCGATTACACAGTACATTACACATAATTATTGATGAGACAGTACATCATACAGTCGATTACACAGTACATTATACATAATTATTGATGAGACATATCATACAGTCGTGATTATGTATACATGAGCACATAATTATTGATGACACAGTACATCATACAGTCGATTACACAGTACATTACACATAATTATTGATGACACAGTACATCATACAGTCGATTACACAGTACATTATACATAATTATTGATGAGACAGTACATCATACAGTCGATTACACAGTACATTACACATAATTATTGATGAGACAGTACATCATACAGTCGATTACACAGTACATTACGTACATAATTATTGATGACACAGTACATCATACAGTCGATTACACAGTACATTACACATAATTATTGATGAGACAGTACATCATACAGTCGATTACACAGTACATTATACATAATTATTGATGAGACAGTACATCATACAGTCGATTACACAGTACATTACACATAATTATTGATGACACAGTACATCATACAGTCGATTACACAGTACATTACACATAATTATTGATGACACAGTACATCATACAGTCGATTACACAGTACATTATACATACAATTATTAATGACACAGTACATCATACAGTCGATTACACAGTACATTACACATAATTGGTTGATGACACAGTACATCATACAGTCGATTACACAGTACATTATACATAATTATTGATGACACAGTACATCATACAGTCGATTACACAGTACATTATACATAATTATTGATGACACAGTACATCATACAGTCGATTACACAGTACATTACACATAATTATTGATGACACAGTACATCATACAGTCGATTACACAGTACATTATACATAATTATTGATGACAGTACATCATACAGTCGATTACACAGTACATTACACATAATTATTGATGACACAGTACATCATACAGTCGATTACACAGTACATTACACATAATTATTGATGACACAGTACATCATATAGTCGATTACACAGTACATTATACATAATTATTGATGACACAGTACATCATACAGTCGATTACACAGTACATTACACATAATTATTGATGACACAGTACATCATACAGTCGATTACACAGTACATTATACATAATTATTGATGACACAGTACATCATACGTCGATTACACAGTACATTATACATAATTATTGATGACACAGTACATCATACAGTCGATTACACAGTACATTACACATAATTATTGATGACACAGTACATCATACAGTCGATTACACAGTACATTATACATAATTATTGATGACACATACTCATACAGTCGATTACACAGTACATTATACATAATTATTGATGACACAGTACATCATACAGTCGATTACACAGTACATTACACATAATTATTGATGACACAGTACATCATACAGTCGATTACACAGTACATTATGTTATTATTGATGACACAGTACATCATACAGTCGATTACACAGTACATTACACATAATTATTGATGACACAGTACATCATACAGTCGATTACACAGTACATTACACATAATTATTGATGACACAGTACATCATACAGTCGATTACACAGTACATTACACATAATTGATGACACAGTACATCATACAGTCGATTACACAGTACATTATACATAATTATTGATGACACAGTACATCATACAGTCGATTGTATATGATAATATTTGCACATAATTATTGATGACACAGTACATCATACAGTCGATTACACAGCATTATACATAATTATTGATAAGAGATATACATTCATACAGTCGATTACACAGTACATTATACATAATTATTGATGAGACAGTACATCATACAGTCGATTACACAGTACATTACATAATTATTGATGATACAGTACATCATACAGTCGATTACACAGTATATTACAGCATATAATTATTGATGAGACAGTATATCACATAGTCGATTATACAGTACATTATATACCTGCTGATGAGACAGTACATCATACAGTCGATTACACAGCATATTGCTATACCTGCTGATGACACAGCACATCATACAATGATTACACAGCATTACACATAATTATTGATGACACAGTACATCATACAGTCGATTACACAGTACATTATACATAATTATTGATGACACAGTACATCATACAGTCGATTACACAGCATATTACATAATTATTGATGACACAGTACATCATACAGTCGATTACACAGTACATTATACATAATTATTGATGACAGTACATCATACAGTCGATTACACAGCACATTACACATAATTATTGAGACACATACATCATACAGTCGATTACACAGCACATTGAAAAATAGTACCTTTATTGATGACATAGCACATCATACAGTCGATTACACAGTACATTACACATAATTATTGATGACACAGTACATCATACAGTCGATTACACAGTACATTACACATAATTATTGATGACACAGTACATCATACAGTCGATTACATAGCACATTACATATAATTATTGATGACACAGCACATCATACAGTCGATTACACAGTACATTATACATAATTACGATGACAGTACATCATACAGTCGATTACACAGTACATTACACATAATTATTGATGACACAGTACATCATATAATGATTACACAGTACATTATAAAAGTAACCGATGACACAGTACATCATACAGTCGATTACACAGTACATTACACATAATTATTGACACATAGCACATCATACAGTCGATTACACAGTACATTATACATAATTGACACAGCACATCATACAGTCGATTACACAGTACATTACACATAATTACCATTACGCACATCATACAGTCGATTACACAGTACATTACACATAATTATTGATGACACAGTACACCACAGTCGATTACACAGTACATTACACATAATTATTGATGACATAGCACATCATACAGTCGATTACACAGTACATACATTATACACAATTATTGATGACACAGTACATCATACAGTCGATTACACAGTACATTACACAATTATTGATGACATACATCATACAGTCGATTACATATTACACATAATTATTGATGACAGTACATCGCGTACAGTCGATTACACAGTACATTATACATAATTAACATGACACAGTACATCATACACAGTCGATTACACAGTACATTACACATAATTATTGATGAGACAGTACATCATACAGTCGATTACACAGTATATTACACATAATTATTGATGACATGCAGTACATCATACAGTCGATTACACAGTACATTATACATATAATTATTGATGACACAGCACATCATACAGTCGATTACACATACATTACACATAATTATTGATGACACAGCACATCACAGTCGATTACACAGTACATTATACATAATTATTGATGACATTATACATCATACAGTCGATTACACAGTACATTATACAGTACTATTGGGATGACACAGTACATCATACAGTCGATTACACAGTACATTACACATAATTATTGATGAGACAGTACATCATGCACAGTCGATTACACAGTACATTACACATAATTATTGATGACACAGTACATCATACAAATGATTACACAGTACATTACACATAATTATTGATGACACATACATCATACAGTCGATTACACAGTACATTATACATAATTATTGATGACACAGTACATCATAATAGTCGATTACACAGTACATTACACATAATTATTGATGAGACAGCACATCATACAGTCGATTACACAGTACATTACACATACTCAGTTACTTAGCACATCATACAGTCGATTACAATAGCATATTATACATAATTATTGATGACACAGTACATCATACAGTCGATTACACAGTACATTACACATAATTATTGAAGCAGACAGTACATCATACAGTCGATTACACAGTACATTACACATAATTATTGATGAGATAGCACATCATACAGTCGATTACACAGTACATTACACATAATTATTGATGACACAGTACATCATACAGAAATGATTACACAGTACATTACACATAATTATTGATGACACAGTACATCATACAGTCGATTACACAGCATTACATATAATTATTGAGGAGACAGTACATCATACAGTCGATTACACAGTACATTACACACAATTATTGATGAGATGGCACATCATACAGTCGATTACACAGTACATTACACATAATTATTGATGACACAGTACATCATACAGTCGATTACAGTACATTATACATAAATATTGATGACATAGCATAATTACACAGTCGATTACACAGTACATTACACATAATTATTGATGAGACAGTACATCATACAGTCGATTACACAGCACATTACACATAATTATTGATGACAGTACATCATACAGTCGATTACACAGTACATTACACACAATTATTGATGACACAGTACACCGCACAGTCGATTACACAGTACATTACACAATTATTGATGACACAGCACACTTCACAATGATTTACACAGCAGCACATTATACATAATTATTGATGACACAGTACATCATGTTTAGATCATATACACTATACAACAACTATCGTCTGTATGTACATCATACAGTCGATTACACAGTACATTATACATAATTATTGATGACATGTACATCATATAGTCGATTACACAGTACATTACATATAATTATTGATGACACAGCACATCATAAGGTCAATACATAGCACATTATACATAATTATTGATGACACAGTACATCATACAGTCGATTACACAGTACATTACACATAATTATTGATGACACAGTACATCATACAGTCGATTACACAGGTACATTACACATAATTATTGATGAGACAGCAGCAATCATACAGTCGATTACACAGCACATTACACATAATTATTGATGATACAGTACATCATACAGTCGATTACACAGCACATTATACATAATTATTGATGACACAGTACATCGTACAGTCGATTACACAGTACATTACACACTATTGATGACACAGTACATCATACAGTCGATTACATACATATTACACATAATTATTGATGAGACAGTACATCATACAGTCGATTACACAGTACATTACACATAATTATTGACGACACAGTACATCATACAGTCGATTACACAGTACATTACACATAATTATTGATGATATAGCACATCATACAGTCGATTATACAAAAGACATTATACATAATTATTGATGACACAGTACATCATACAGTCGATTACACAGCACATTACACATAATTATTGATGACATAGCACATCATACAGTCGATTACATAGCATATTACACATAATTAATAGATGATACAGTACATCATACAGTCGATTACAGTACATTATACATAATTATTGATGATACAGTACATCATACAGTCGATTACACAGCACATTATACATAATTATTGATGATACAGTACATCACAGTCGATTACATACATTATACATAATTATTGATGACATAGCACATCATACAGTCGATTACACAGCACATTACACATAATTATTGATGACACAGTACATCATACAGTCGATTACACAGCACATTACACATAATTATTGATGACACAGTACATCATACAGTCGATTACACAGTACATTATACATAATTATTGATGACACAGTACATCATACAGTCGATTACAGTATATTACACATAATTATTGATGACATAGTATACTATACAGTCGATTACACAGTACATTATACATATAATTATTGATGACATGGTACATCATACAGTCGATTACACAGTACATTACACATAATTATTGATGATACAGTACATCATACAGTCGATTATACAGCATTATACATAATTATTGACACAGTACATCATACAGTCGATTACACAGTACATTACATAATTATTGATGAGAGCAGTGTATCATACAGTCGATTACACAGCATTACACATAATTATTGATGACACAGTACATCACACAGTCGATTACACAGTACATTACACATAATTATTGATGACACAGTACATCATACAGTCGATTACACAGTACATTATACATAATTATTGATGATACAGTACATCACAGCAGTCGATTACATAGTATAATACACATAATTATTGATGACACAGTACATCATACAGTCGATTACACAGTACATTACACATAATTATTGATGACACAGTACATCATACAGTCGATTACACAGTACATTATACATAATTATTGATGACACAGTACACCATACAGTCGATTACATAGCACATTACACATAATTATTAAGACATAGCACATCATATGCAGTCGATTACACAGTACATTATATATAATTATTGATGACACAGTACATCATACAGTCGATTACACAGTACATTACACATAATTATTGATGACACAGTATCATACAGTCGATTGCTGTACAGTACATTACACATAATTATTGATGACACAGTACATCATACAGTCGATTACACAGTACATTATACATAATTATTGATGACACAGTACATCATATGTCGATTACACAGCATATTACACATAATTATTGATGACACAGTACATCATACAGTTGATTACATAGTACATTACATATAATTATTGATGACACAGTACATCATACAGTCGATTACACAGTACATTATACATAATTATTGATGACACAGTACATCATACAGTCGATTACACAGTACATTACATACAATTATTGATGAGACAGTACATCATACAGTCGATTACACAGTACATTACACATAATTATTGATGACACAGTACATCATACAGTCGATTACAGTACATTACACATAATTATTGATGACACAGTACATCATACAGTCGATTACATAATAGCATATTATACATAATTATTGATGACACAGTACATCATACAGTCGATTACACAGCATATTACACATAATTATTGATGACACAGTACATCATGTACAGTCGATTACACAGCATATTATGAAGGTACTGATGACACAGTACATCACACAGTCGATTACACAGCACATTATACATAATTATTGATGACACAGTACATCATACAGTCGATTACACAGTACATTATACATAATTATTGATGACACAGTACATCATACAGTCGATTACACAGCACATTATACACAATTATTGATGACACAGTACATCATACAGTCGATTACACAGTACATTACATACAATTATTGATGACACAGTACATCATACAGTCGATTACGTATATTACATAATTATTGATGACACAGTACATCGCACAGTCGATTACACAGTACATTACATATAATTATTGATGACACAGGCATATCATACAGTCGATTACACAGTACATTGGTGTTAGCAATTATTGATGACACAGTACATCATACAGTCGATTACACAGTACATTATACATAATTATTGATGTACACAGTACATCATACAGTCGATTACACAGCATTACACATAATTATTGATGACAGTACATCATACAGTCGATTACAGTATATTTACATATAATTATTGATGACATAGCACATCATACAGTCGATTACACAGTACATTATACATAATTATTGATGACACAGTACATCATACAAGTCGATTACACAGTACATTACACATAATTATTGATGACACAGTACATCATACAGTCGATTACACAGTAAGCATTACGGTATAACGCTGATGACACAGTACATCATACAGTCGATTACACAGTACATTATACATAATTATTGATGACACAGTACATCATACAGCTGATTACACAGCACATTACATATAATTATTGATGACACAGTACATCATACAGTCGATTACACAGTACATTATACAATTATTGACACATAGTACATCATACAGTCGATTGCTCAGCAATATTACACATAATTATTGATGACACAGTACATCATACAGTCGATTACACAGTACATTACACAATTATTGATGACAGTACATCATACAGTCGATTGTTGTTACACATTATGACTATTGATGACAGTACATCATACAAATGATTACACAGTACATTACACATAATTATTGATACAGTACATCATACAATGATTACACAGTACATTATACATAATTATTGATGACACAGTACATCATACAGTCGATTACACAGTACATTACACATAATTATTGATGACAGTACATCATATGAGTTTAGATTACACAGTACATTACATATAATTATTGATGATATACATCATACAGTCGATTACACAGTACATATACAATTATTGATGAAGACAGTACATCATACAGTCGATTACACAGTACATTACAGCATACTATTGATGACACAGTACATCATACAGTCGATTACACAGTACATTACACATAATTATTGATGACACAGTACATCATACAGTCGATTACACAGTACATTATACAATTATTGATGACACAGAGCATCATACAGTCGATTGCGATGGTATATTACATAATTATTGATGAAGTACAGTACATCATACAGTCGATTATACATTACACATAATTATTGATGACATAGCACATCATACAGTCGATTACATAGTACATTACATAATTATTGATGATAGCATAGCATCATATAGTCGATTACACAGTACATTACACATAATTATTGATGATACAGTACATCATACAGTCGATTATACATTATACATAATTATTGATGACACAGTACATCATACAGTCGATTACACAGTACATACATAATTATTGATGACACAGCATATCATACAGTCGATTACACAGTACATTACACATAATTATTGATGACATAGCATATCATACAGTCGATTACAGTACATTACACATAATTATTGATGATAAGGTACACTATACAGTCGATTACACAGTACATTACATAATTATTGACGATACAGTACATCATACAGTCGATTTACACAGTACATTATACATAATTATTGATGACACAGCACATCATAAGAAACACGTAGCACAGTGGCACACATAATTATTGATGACACAGTACATCATACAGTCGATTACACAGCATATTACACATAATTATTGGGCTATTACAAAAGCATTGCATCATACAGTCGATTACACAGTACATTAGCAGCATAATTATTGATGACACAGTACATCATACAGTCAATATCATACAGTACATTACACATAATTATTGATGAGACAGTACATCATACAGTCGATTACACAGTACATTACACAGGTCATTGATGACATAGCACATCATACAGTCGATTACACAGTACATTACACATAATTATTGATGACACAGTACATCACATAGTCGATTACGTTGTTAATATTACACATAAAATTATTAAGACACAGTACATCATACAGTCGAGCCGCACAGTACATTACACATAATTATTGATGACACAGTACATCATACAGTCGATTACACAGCACATGGTACATAATTATTGATGACACAGTACATCATACAGTCGATTACACAGTACATTACAGTACTGATGACACAGTACATCATACAGTCGATTACACAGCATATTACACATAATTATTGATGATACAGTACATCATACAGTCGATTACAGCGTAGCATTACACATAATTACTGATGACATAGCACATCATACAGTCGATTACACAGTACATTGGTTACAATTATTGATGACACAGTACATCATACAGTCGATTACACAGTACATTACACATAATTATTGATGATACAGTACATCATACAGTCGATTACACAGTACATTACACAATTATTGATGATACATCATACAGTCGATTACACAGTACATTACATATAATTATTGATGACACAGTACATCATACAGTCGATTACACAGCATATTACATATAATTATTGATGACACAGTACATCATACAGTTGATCACACAGTACATTACACATAATTATTGATGACACAGCACATCATACAGTCGATTACACAGTACATTACACCGTTGATGACACAGCATCATACAGTCGATTACACATTACACAATTATTGATGACACAGCACATCGGCAAGTCGATTACACAGTACATTACACATAATTATTGATGACACAGTACATCATACAGTCGATTACACAGTAACAGCACATAATTATTGATGATACAGTACATCATACGCTTATCGTTATTAATAGCACATTATACATAATTATTGATGATACAGCACATCATACAGTCGATTACACAGCAATACATAATTATTGATGACACAGTACATCATACAGTTGATCATATGTACATATTACATAATTATTGATGATACAGTACATCATACAGTCGATTACACAGTACATTACACATAATTATTGATGACACAGTACATCATACAGTCGATTACACAGTACATTATACATAATTATTGATGACACAGTACATCATACAGTCAATACAGCACATTACACATAATTATTGATGAGACAGTACATCATACAGTAGTCGATTACACAGTACATTACATAATTATTGATGACAGTACATCATACATGATTACACAGTACATTACATATAATTACGATGACACAGTACATCATACAGTCGATTACACAAAATATATAATTATTGATGACACAGTACATCATACAGTC
>JBBBDQ010017080.1:0-22905 GCA_037127315.1 Ascarosepion bandense | reverse complement strand
AATGTGTCTCGAGGAGAAGAATTCGTAAATTCTAAGCGTTTTTGGTGATTTTCTGCAGACTTATGTGCCTCGGAGGAGAAAGAGTTAGTAAATTCTAAGCATTTTGGTGATTTCTGCAGACTAATGTGTCTCGAGGAGAAGAGTTAGTAAATTCTAAGCGTTTTTGGTGATTTCCTGCAGACTAATGTGTCTCGGAGGAGAAGAGTTCGTAAATTCTAGCGTTTTTGGTGATTTCTGCAGACTAATGTGTCTCGAGGAGAAAAATTCGTAAATTCTAAGCGTTTTTGGTGATTTCTGCAGACTAATGTGTCTCGAGGAGAAGAATTCGTAAATTCTAAGCGTTTTTGGTGATTTTCTGCAGACTTATGTGCCTCGGAGAAGAGTTAGTAAATTCTAAGCATTTTGGTGATTTCTGCAGACTAGTGTCTCGAGGAGAAGAGTTAGTAAATTCCTAAGCGTTTTTGGTGATTTCCTGCAGACTAATGTGTCTCGGAGGAGAAGAGTTCGTAAATTCTAAGCGTTTTTTGGTGATTTCTGCAGACTAATGTGTCTCGAGGAGAAAGAATTCGTAAATTCTAAGCGTTTTTGGTGATTTCTGCAGACTAATGTGTCTCGGGAGAAAAATTCGTAAATTCTAAGCGTTTTTGTGATTTCCTGCAGACTAATGTGTCTCGGAGGAGAAGAGTTCGTAAATTCTAAGCGTTTTTGGTGAGTTTCTGCAGACTAATGTGTCTCGAGGAGAAAGAATTCGTAAATTCTAAGCGTTTTTGGTGATTTCCTGCAGACTAATGTGTCTCGGAGGAGAAGGGTTAGTAAATTCACAAGCGTTTTTGGTGATTTCTTGCAGACTAATGTGTCTCGGAGGAGAAGAGTTCGTAAATTCTAAGCGTTTTTTGAGTGATTTCTGCAGACTAATGTGTCTCGAGAAGAGTTATTTAATTCTAAGCGTTTTTGGTGATTTCTGCAGACTAATGTGTCGGAGGAGAAAGTTAAAAACATTAAGTCCTAAGCGTTTTTGGTGATTTCTGCAGACTAATGTGTCTCGGAGGAGAAGAGTTAGTAAATTCTAAGCGTTTTTTGGTGATTTCTGCAGACTAATGTGCCTCGGAGGAGAAGAGTTAATAAATTCTAAGCGTTTTTTGGTATTTCTGCAGACTAATGTGCCTCGGAGTAGAAAGTTAGTAAATTCTAGGCGTTTTTTGGTGATTTCTGCAGACTAATGTGTCTCGAAGGGGGAGAAGAGGTTAGTAAATTCTAAGCGTTTTGGTGATTTCTGCAGACTAATGTGTCTCGAGGAGAAGAGTTAGTAAATTCTAAGCGTTTTTGGTGATTTCGTTCGTATGTCTCGGAGAAGAGTTGATAAATTCTAAGCGTTTTTGGTGATTTCTGCAGACTAATGTGTCTCGGAGGAGAAGAGTTCGTAAATTCTAAGCGTTTTCGTGATTTCTGCAGATTTATGTGCCTCGGAGGAAAGTTAGTAAATTCTAAGCGTTTTTGGTGATTTCCTGCAGACTAATGTGTCTCGGAGTATAAGAGTTCGTAAATTCTAAGCATTTTGGTGATTTCTGCAGACTAATGTGTCTCGAGGAGAAGAGTTAGTAAATTCTAAGCGTTTTGGTGATTTCTGCAGACTAATGTGTCTCGGAGGAGAAGAGTTAGTAAATTCTAAGCGTTTTTGGTGCGTTTCTGCAGACTAATGTGTCTCGGAGGAGAAGAGTTAGTAAATTCTAAGCGTTTTTGGTGATTTCTGCAGACTAATGTGTCTCGGAGGAGAAGAGTTAGTAAATTCTAAGCGTTTTTTTGGTGATTTCTGCAGACTAATGTGCCTCGGAGGAGGAGAAAGTTAATAAATTCTAAGCGTTTTTGGTGATTTCTGCAGACTAATGTGCCTCGGAGTAGAAGAGTTAGTAAATTCTAGGCGTTTTTGGTGATTTCTGCAGACTAATGTGTCTCGGAGGAGAAGAGTTAGTAAATTCTAAGCGTTTTTGGTGATTTCTGCAGACTAATGTGTCTCGAGGAGAAGAGTTAGTAAATTCTAAGCGTTTTTTGGTGATTTCTGCAGACTAATGTGTCTCGGAGGAGAAGAGTTAGTAAATTCTAAGCGTTTGGTGATTTCTGCAGACTAATGTGTCTCGGAGAAGAGTTCGTAAATTCTAAGCGTTTTTCGTGATTTCTGCAGATTTATGTGCCTCGGAGGGAAGATTTAGTAAATTCTAAGCGTTTTTGGTGATTTCCTGCAGACTAATACCGAATTATAAGAGTTCGTAAATTCTAAGCATTTTGGTGATTTCTGCAGACTAATGTGTCTCGAGGAGAAGAGTTAGTAAATTCTAAGCGTTTTGGTGATTTCTGCAGACTAATGTGTCTCGGAGGAGAAGAGTTAGTAAATTCTAAGCGTTTTGGTGATTTCTGCAGACTAATGTGTCTCGGAGGAGAAGAGTTCGGCTAAATTCTAAGCGTTTTGGTGATTTCTGCAGATAATGTGTCTCCGGAGAGGAGAAGAGTGTTAGTAAATTCTAAGCGTTTTGGTGATTTCTGCAGACTAATGTGTCTCGGAGGAGAAGAGTTGGTAAATTCTAAGCGTTTTTGGTGATTTCTGCAGACTAATGTGCTCTAGAGGAGAAGAGTTAGTAAATTCTAAGCGTTTTGGTGATTTCTGCAGACTTATGTGCCTCGGAGGAGAAGATTTATTAAATTCTAAGCGTTTTTTGGTGATTTCCTGCAGACTAATGTGTCTCGGAGGAGAAGAGTTCGTAAATTCTAAGCATTTTGTTGATTTCTGCAGACTAATGTGTCTCGAGGAGAAGAGTTATAAATTCTAAAAGCATTTTTGGTGATTTCTGCAGAATGATGTGTCTCGTAGGAAAAGTTGGTAAATTCTAAGCGTTTTTGGTGATTTCCTGCAGACTAGTAATGCTCTCGGAGGAGAAGAGTTAGTAAATTCTAAGCGTTTTGATGATTTCCTGCAGACTAATGTTGTTCGGAGGAGAAGATTTAGTAAATTCTAAGCGGTACGGTAGTTCTGCAGACTAATGTGTCTCGAGAGAAAATTCGTAAATTCGAAGCGTTTTTTGCTGATTTCTGCAGACTAATGTGTCCTCGGAGAAGAATTCGTAAATTCTAAGCGTTTTTGGTGAATTTCTGCAGACTTATGTGCCTCGGATGAGAAGAGTTCGTAAATTCTAAGCATTTTGGTGATTTCTGCAGACTAATGTGTCTCGAGGAGAAGAGTTAGTAAATTCTAAGCGTTTTGGTGATTTCTGCAGACTAATGTGTCTCGAGGGAGAAGAATTCGTAAATTCTAAGCGTTTTTGGTGATTTTCTGCAGACTTATGTGCCTTGGAGGAGAAGGTTCGTAAATTCTAAGCATTTTGGTGATTTCTGCAGACTAATGTCTATTGAGAAGAGTTAGTAAATTTCTAAGCGTTTTTTTGGTGATTTCCTGCAGACTAATGTGTCTGGGAGAAGAGTTCCTAAATTCTAAGCGTTTTTGGTGATTTCTGCAGACTGTGTACTCGAGGAGAAGAATTCGTAAATTCAAAGCGTTTTTGATGATTTCCTGCAGACTAATATGTCTCGGAGGAGAAGAGTTAGTAAATTCTAGACGTTTTTGGTGATTTCCTGCAGACTAATGTGTCTCGGAGGAAGAGTTCGTAGAGTCTAAGCGTTTTTGGTGATTTCTGCAGACTAATGTCTCGAGGAGAAGAATTCGTAAATTCTAAAGCGTTTTTGGTGATTTCTGCAGACTAATGTGTCTCGGAGGAGAAAGTTAGTAAATTCTAAACATTTTGGTGATTTCTGCAGACTAATGTGTCTCGAGGAGAAGATTCGTAAATTCTAAGCGTTTTTAGTGATTTCTGCAGACTAATGTATACTAGGGAAGAGTTAGTAAATTCTAAGCGTTTTGATGATTTCCTGCAGACTAATGTGTCTCGGAGGAGAAGAGTTCGTAAATTCTAAGCGTTTTTGGTGATTTCTGCAGACTTATGTGCCACGATGAAGATTTAGTAAATTCTGGCCGTTTTGGTGAATTCCTGCAGACTAATGTGTCTCGAGGAGAAGAATTCGTAAATTCTAAGCGTTTTGGTGATTTCTGCAGACTAATGTGTCTCGCGGAGGAGAAGAGTTAGTAAATTCTAAACATTTTGGTGATTTTGCTGCAGACTAATGTGTCTCGAGAAGAATTCGTAGTTAAGCGTTTTTGGTGATTTCTGCAGACTAATGTGTCTCGAGGAGAAAGTTAGTAAATTCTAAGCGTTTTTGGTGATTTCCTGCCAGACTAATATGTCTCGGAGAGAAAAGTGGCCGATTCTAAGCGTTTTTTGGTGATTTCTGCAGACTTATGCTCAACTTTGCCTCGGAGTAGAATTTAGTAAATTCTAAGCGTTTTTGGTGATTTCCTGCAGACTAATGTGTCTCGGAGAAGAGTTAGTAAATTCTAGGCGTTTTGGTGATTTCCCTTGCAGACTAATGTGTCTCGGAGGAGAAGATTTCGTAAATTCTAAGCATTTTTGGTGATTTCTGCAGACTAATGTGTCTCGGAGGAGAAGAGTTCGTAAATTCTAAACGTTTTTTTTTGCAGGTGATTTCTGCAGACTTATGTGTCTCGGAGAAGAGTTAAATGAAAATTCTAAGCATTTTTTGGTGATTTTTGCAGACTAATGTGTCTCCGGAGGAGAAGAGTTCGTAAATTCTAACCGTTTTTGGTGATTTCCTGCAGACTAATGTGTCTAGGAGGAGAAGAGTTCGTCAATTCTAAGCGTTTTTGGTGGTGATTTCCGGCAATTAATGTGTCTCGGAGGAAAAGAGTTCGTAAATTCTAAGCGTTTTTGGTGATTTCCTGCAGACTAATGTGTCTCGGAGGGAGAAAAGTTAGTAAATTCAGCGTTTTTTGATGATTTCCTGCAGACTAATGTCATCTCGGAGGAAGATTTCGTAAATTCTAAGCGTTTTTGGTGAATTCCTGCAGACTAATGTGTCTCGGAGGAGAAGAGTTGATTCTTAGCGTTTTTGGTGATTTCTGCAGACTAATGTGTCTCGAGGAGAAGAATTCGTAAATTCTAAGCGTTTTTGGTGATTTCTGCAGACTAATGTGTCTCGAGGAGAAAATTCGTAAATTCTAAGCGCATTTTGGTGATTTTCTGCAGACTTATGTGCCTCGGAGGAGAAGAGTTAGTAAATTCTAAGCATTTTGGTGATTTCTGCAGACTAATGTGTCTCGAGGAGAAAGTTAGTAAATTTTAAACGTTTTTGGTGATTTCCTGCAGACTAATGTGTCTCGGAGGAGAAGAGTTCGTAAATTCTAAGCGTTTTTTGGTGATTTCTGCAGACTAATGTGTCTCGAGGAGAAAAGTTATGCATTCTAAGCGTTTTTGGTGATTTCTGCAGACTAATGTGTCTCGAGGAGAAAATTCGTAAATTCTAAGCGTTTTTGGTGATTTTCTGCAGACTTATGTGCCTCGGAGGAGAAGGTTAAACAAATTCTAAGCATTTTGGTGATTTCTGCAGACTAATGTGTCTCGAGAAGAAATTAGTAAATTCTAAGCGTTTTTGGTGATTTCCTGCAGACTAATGTGTCTCGGAGGAGAAGAGTTCGTAAATTCTAAGCGTTTTTGGTGATTTTCACAGACTAATGTGTCTCGAGGAGAAGAATTCGTAAATTCTAAGCGTTTTTGGTGATTTCTGCAGACTAATGTGTCTCGGAGGAGAAGAATTCGTAAATTCTAAGCGTTTTTGTGATTTCCTGCAGACTAATGTGTCTCGGAGGAGAAGAGTTCGTAAATTCTAAGCGTTTTTGGTGATTTCTGCAGACTAATGTGTCTCGAAGGAGAAGAATTCTTAAATTCTAAGCGTTTTAGTGATTTCCTGCAGACTAATGTGTCTCGGAGGAGAAAAGTTAGTAAATTCTAAGCGTTTTTGGTGATTTCCTGCAGACTAATGTGTCTCGGAGGAGAAGAGTTCGTAAATTCTAAGCGTTTTTGGTGATTTCTGCAGACTAATTTGTCTCGGAGGAGAAAAGTTCGTAAATTCTAAGCATTTTGGTGATTTCTGCAGAATAATGTGTCTCGGAGGAGAAGAGTTAGTAAATTCTAAACGTTTTTTTGGTGATTTCTGCAGACTTATGTGTCTCGGAGGGAGAAGAGTTGGTAAATTCTAAGCATTTTTGGTGATTTTTGCAGACTAATGTGTCTCGGAGAGAAAAGTTTCGTAAATTCTAAGCGTTTTTGGAAAATATAGATTTCTGCAGACTAATATGTCTCGGAGGAGAAATGTTCGTAAATTCTAAGCGTTTTTTGGTGATTTCTGCAGACTAATGTGTCTCGGAGGAGAGAGTTAGTAAATTCTAAGCGTTTTTGGTGATTTCCTGCAGACTAATGTGTCTCGGAGGAGAAGATTTCGTAAATTCTAAGCATTTTTGGTGATTTCTGCGAACTAATGTGTCTCGGAGGAGAAGAGTTCGTAAATTCTAAACGTTTTTTTGGTGATTTCTGCAGACTTATATGTCTCGGAGGAGAAGAGTTGGTAAATTCTAAGCATTTTTGGTGATTTCTGCAGACTAATGTGTCTCGAGAGGAGAAGGTTAGTAAATTCTAAGCGTTTTTGGTGATTTCCTGCAGACTAATGTGTCTAGGGGTGAAGAGTTCGTCAATTCTAAGCGTTTTTGGTGATTTCCTGCAGACTAATGTGTCTCGGAGGAGAAGATTTCGTAAATTCTAAGCGTTTTTGGTGATTTCTCTAGACTAATGTCTCGGAGGAGAAGAGTTAGTAAATTCTAAGCGTTTTTGGTGATTTCCTGCAGACTAATGTGTCTCGGAGGAGAAGGTTCGTAAATTCTAAGCGTTTTTTGGTGATTTCCTGCAGACTAATGTGTCTCGGAGGAGAAGAGTTAGTAAATTCTTAGCGTTTTTGGTGATTTCTGCAGACTAATGTGTCTCGAGAAGAATTCGTAAATTCTAAGCGTTTTTGGTGATTTCTACAGACTAATGTGTCTCGAGGAGAAGAATTCGTAAATTCTAAGCGTTTTTGGTGATTTTCTGCAGACTTATGTGCCTCGGAGGAGAAGAGTTCGTAAATTCTAAGCATTTTGGTGATTTCTGCAGACTAATGTGTCTCGAGGAGAAGAGTTAATAAATTCTAAGCGTTTTTGGTGATTTCCTGCAGACTAATGTGTCTCGGAGGAGAAGAGTTCGTAAATTCTAAGCGTTTTTGGTGATTTCTGCAGACTAATGTGTCTCGAGGAGAAGAATTCGTAAATTCTAAGCGTTTTTGTTGATTTCTGCAGACTAATGTTTCTCGGATGAGAAGAATTCGTAAATTCAAGCGTTTTTGTGATTTCCTGCAGACTAATGTGTCTCGGAGGAAAGTTCAATAAATTCTAAGCGTTTTTGGTGATTTCTACGAACTAATGTGTCTCGAGGAGAAGAATTCATCAAATTCCTAAGCGTTTTGGTGATTTCCTGCAGACTAATGTGTCTCGGAGGAGAAGAGTTAGTAAATTCTAAGCGTTTTTTGGTGATTTCCTGCAGACTAATGTGTCTCGGAAGGAGAAGAGTTCGTAAATTCTAAGCGTTTTTGGTGATTTCTGCAGACTAATGTGTCTCGAGGAGAAGAGTTAGTAAATTCCTAGCGTTTTTTTGGTGATTTCTGCAGACTAATGTGTCTCGAGGAGAAGAATTCGTAAATTCTAAGCGTTTTTGGTGATTTCTGCAGACTAATGTGTCTCGGAGGAGAAGAGTTAGTAAATTCTAAGCGTTTTTGGTGATTTCTGCAGACTAATGTGTCTCGAGGAGAAGAGTTAGTAAATTCTAAGCGTTTTTTGGTGATTTCTGCAGACTAATGTGTCTCGGAGGAGAAGAGTTAGTAAATTCTAAGCGTTTTTGGTGATTTCTGCAGACTAATGTGTCTCGGAGGAGAAGAGTTAGTAAATTCTAAGCGTTTTTGGTGATTTCTGCAGACTAATGTGCCTCGGAGGAGAAAGAGTTAATAAATTCTAAGCGTTTTGGTGATTTCTGCAGACTAATGTGCCTCGGAGTGAAGAGTTAGTAAATTCTAGGCGTTTTTGGTGATTTCTGCAGACTAATGTGTCTCGGAGGAGAAGAGTTAGTAAATTCTAAGCGTTTTGGTGATTTCTGCAGACTAATGTGTCTCGAGGAGAAGGTTAGTAAATTCTAAGCAAATTTTTGGTGATTTCTGCAGACTAATGTGTCTCGGAGGAGAAGAGTTAGTAAATTCTAAGCGTTTTGGTGATTTCTGCAGACTAATGTGTCTCGGAGGAGAAGAGTTAGTAAATTCTAAACATTTTGGTGATTTCTGCAGACTAATGTGTCTCGGAGGAGAAGAGTTCGTAAATTCTAAGCGTTTTGAGTGATTTCTGCAGACTAATGTGTCTCGAGGAGAAGAATTCGTAAATTCTAAGCGTTTTTGGTGATTTCTGCAGACTAATGTGTCTCGGAGGAGAAGAATTCGTAAATTCTAAGCGTTTTTGTGATTTCCTGCAGACTAATGTGTCTCGGAGGAGAAGAGTTCGTAAATTCTAAGCGTTTTTGGTGATTTCTGCAGACTAATGTGTCTCGAGGAGAAGAATTCTTAAATTCTAAGCGTTTTGGTGATTTCCACCTGCAGACTAATGTGTCTCGGAGGAGAAGAGTTAGTAAATTCTAAGCGTTTTTGGTGATTTCCTGCAGACTAATGTACTCGGAGGAGAAGAGTTCGTAAAATTCTAAGCGTTTTGGTGATTTCTGCAGACTAATGTGTCTCGGAGGAGAAAAGTTCGTAAATTCTAAGCATTTTGGTGATTTCTGTAAGAATAATGTGTCTCGGAGGAAAAGTTAGTAAATTCTAAACGTTTTTTGGTGATTTCTGCAGACTTATGTGTCTCGGAGGAAAGTTAGTAAATTCTAAGCATTTTTGGTGATTTTTGCAGATAATGTGTCGGAGGAGAAGAGTTTAGCTAAATTCTAAGCGTTTTGGTGTTCTTGCAGACTAATATGTCTCGGAGGAGAAGTGTTCTTAAATTCTAAGCGTTTTGGTGATTTCTGCAGACTAATGTGTCTCGGAGGAGAAGAGTTAGTAAATTCTAAGCGTTTTTTTGGTGATTTTCCTGCAGACTAATGTGTCTCGGAGGAGAAGATTTCGTAAATTCTAAGCATTTTGGTGATTTCTGGAACTAATGTGTCTCGGAGGAGAAGAGTTCGTAAATTCTAAACGTTTTTTTTTGGTGATTTCTGCAGACTTATATGTCTCGGAGGAGAAGAGTTGGTAAATTCTAAGCATTTTTGGTGATTTCTGCAGACTAATGTGTCTCGGAGGAGAAGAGTTAGTAAATTCTAAGCGTTTTTTGGTGATTTCCTGCAGACTAATGTGTCTAGGTGGAGAAAGAGTTCGTCAATTCTAAGCGTTTTTGGTGATTTCCTGCAGACTAATGTGTCTCGGAGGAGAAGATTTCAACAAATTCTAAGCGTTTTTGGTGATTTCTGCAGACTAATGTGTCTCGGAGAAGAGTTAGTAAATTCTAAGCGTTTTTGGTGATTTCCTGCAGACTAATGTGTCTCGGAGGAGAAAAGTTAGTAAATTCTAAGCGTTTTTGGTGATTTCCTGCAGACTAATGTGTCTCGGAGGAGAAGAGTTAGTAAATTCTTAGCGTTTTTGGTGATTTCTGCAGACTAATGTGTCTCGAGGAGAAGAATTCGTAAATTCTAAGCGTTTTTGGTGATTTCTGCAGACTAATGTGTCTCGAGGAGAAGAATTCGTAAATTCTAAGCGTTTTTTTGGTGATTTTCTGCAGACTTATGTGCCTCGGAGGAGAAGAGTTCGTAAATTCTAAGCATTTTGGTGATTTCTGCAGACTAATGTGTCTCGAGGAGAAGAGTTAATAAATTCTAAGCGTTTTTGGTGATTTCCTGCAGACTAATGTGTCTCGGAGGAGAAGAGTTCGTAAATTCTAAGCGTTTTTGCGTGATTTCTGCAGACTAATGTGTCTCGAGGAGAAGAATTCGTAAATTCTAAGCGTTTTTGTTGATTTCTGCAGACTAATGTTTCTCGGAGAAGAATTCGTAAATTCTAAGCGTTTTTGTGATTTCCTGCAGACTAATGTGTCTCGGAGGAGAAGAGTTCGTAAATTCTAAGCGTTTTTGGTGATTTCTGCAGACTAATGTGTCTCGAGAAGAATTCGTAAATTCTAAGCGTTTTTGGTGATTTCTTGTGGACTAATGTGTCTCGGAGAGGAGGAGAAGAGTTAGTAAATTCTAAGCGTTTTTGGTGATTTCCTGCAGACTAATGTGTCTCGGAGGAGAAGAGTTCGTAAATTCTAAGCGTTTTTGGTGATTTCTGCAGACTAATGTGTCTCGAGGAGAAGAGTTAGTAAATTCTAAGCGTTTTTTGGTGATTTCTGCAGACTAATGTGTCTCGAGGAGAAGAATTCGTAAATTCTAAGCGTTTTTGGTGATTTCTGCAGACTAATGTGTCTCGGAGGAGAAGAGTTAGTAAATTCTAAGCGTTTTTTGGTGATTTCTGCAGACTAATGTGTCTCGAGAAGAGTTAGTAAATTCTAAGCGTTTTTGGTGATTTCTGCAGACTAATGTGTCTCGGAGGAGAAAGTTAGTAAATTCTAAGCGTTTTTGGTGATTTCTGCAGACTAATGTGGCTTGTCTCGGAGAAGAGTTAGTAAATTCTAAGCGTTTTTGGTGATTTCTGCAGACTAATATTGCCTCGGAGGAGAAGAGTTAATAAATTCTAAGCGTTTTTGGTGATTTCTGCGAACTAATGTGCCTCGGAAGTAGAAGAGTTAGTAAATTCTAGGCGTTTTTGGTGATTTCTGCAGACTAATGTGTCTCGGAGGAGAAGAGTTAGTAAATTCTAAGCGTTTTTGGTGATTTCTGCAGACTAATGTGTCTCGAGGAGAAGAGTTAGTAAATTCTAAGCGTTTTTGGTGATTTCTGCAGACTAATGTGTCTCGGAGGAGAAGAGTTAGTAAATTCTAAGCGTTTTTGGTGATTTCTGCAGACTAATGTGTCTCGGAGGAGAAGAGTTAGTAAATTCTAAACATTTTGGTGATTTCTGCAGACTAATGTGTCTCGAGGAGAAGAATTCGTAAATTCTAAGCGTTTTTGGTGCTTTCCTGCAGACTAATGTGTCTCGGAGGATAAGAGTTCGTAAATTCTAAGCATTTTGGTGATTTCTGCAGACTAATGTGTCTCGAGGAGAAGAGTTAGTAAATTCTAAGCGTTTTTGGTGATTTCTGCAGACTAATGTGTCTCGGAGGAGAAGAGTTAGTAAATTCTAAGTTTTTGGTGATTTCTGCAGACTAATGTGTCTCGGAGGAGAAGAGTTGTAAATTCTAAGCGTTTTTGGTGATTTCTGCAAGACTAATGTGTCTCGGAGGAGAAGAGTTAGTAAATTCTAAGCGTTTTTGGTGATTTCTGCAGACTAATGTGTCTCGGAGGAGAAGAGTTAGTAAATTCTAAGCGTTTTTGGTGATTTCTGCAGACTAATGTGTCTCGGAGGAGAAGAGTTAGTAAATTCTAAGCGTTTTTGGTGATTTCTGCAGACTTATGTGCCTCGGAGGAGAAGATTTCCTTAAATTCTATGCGTTTTTGGTGATTTCCTGCAGACTAATGTGTCTCGGAGGAGAAGAGTTCGTAAATTCTAAGCATTTTGGTGATTTCTGCAGACTAATGTGTCTCGAGGAGAAGAGTTATAAATTCTAAGCATTTTTGGTGATTTCTGCAGACTGATGTGTCTCGTAGGAAAAGTTGGTAAATTCTAAGCGTTTTTGGTGATTTCCTGCAGACTAATGTGTCTCGGAGGAGAAGGGGTTAGTAAATTCTAAGCGTTTTTTGGTGATTTCCTGCAGACTAATGTTGTTCGGAAGAAGATTTAGTAAATTCTAAGCGTTTTTGGTGATTTCTGCAGACTAATGTGTCTCGAGGAAGAATTCGTAAATTCTAAGCGTTATTGCTGATTTCTGCACCAGACTAATGTGTCTCGAGGAGAAGAATTCAATAAATTCTAAGCGTTTTTGGTAGATTTCTGCAGACTTATGTGCCTCGGAGAAGAGTTCGTAAATTCTAAGCATTTTGGTGATTTCTGCAGACTAATGTGTCTCGAGGAGAAGAGTAGTAAATTCTAAGCGTTTTGGTGATTTCTGCAGACTAATGTGTCTCGAGGAAGAATTCGTAAATTCTAAGCGTTTTTGAGTGATTTTCTGCAGACTTATGTGCCTCGGAGGAGAAGAGTTCGTAAATTCTAAGCATTTTGGTGATTTCTGCAGACTAATGTGTCTCGAGGAGAAGAGTTAGTAAATTCTAAGCGTTTTTGGTGATTTCCTGCAGACTAATGTGTCTCGGAGGAGAAGAGTTCGTAAATTCTAAGCGTTTTTGGTGATTTCTGCAGACTATTGTCTCGAGGAGAGGAGAAGAATTCGTATTCTAAGCGTTTTTGGTGATTTCTGCAGACTAATGTGTCTCGGAGGAGAAGAATTCTAATAAATTCTAAGCGTTTTTGATGATTTCCTGCAGACTAATGTGTCTCGGAGGAGAAGAGTTCCACAAATTCTGACGTTTTTGGTGATTTCTGCAGACTAATGTGTCTCGAGGAGAAGAATTCGTAAATTCTAAGCGTTTTTGGTGATTTCCTGCAGACTAATATGTCTCGGAGAAGAGTTAGTAAATTCTAAGCGTTTTTGGTGATTTCCTGCAGACTAATGTGTCTCGGAGGAGAAGAGTTCGTAAATTCTAAGCGTTTTGGTGATTTTTGCAGACTAATGTGTCTCGAGGAGAAGAATTCGTAAATTCTAAGCGTTTTGGTGATTTCCTGCAGACTAATGTGTCTCGGAGGAGGAGAAGAGTTCGTAAATTCTAAGCGTTTTGGTGATTTCTGCAGACTTATGTGCCTCGGAGGAGAAGATTTAGTAAATTCTAAGCGTTTTTGGTGATTTCCTGCAGACTAATGTGTCTCGAGGAGAAGAATTCGTAAATTCTAAGCGTTTTTGGTCGGTTTCTGCAGACTAATGTGTCTCGGAGGAGAAAGAGTTAGTAAATTCTAAACATTTTGGTGATTTCTGCAGACTAATGTGTCTCGAGGAGAAGAATTCGTAAATTCTAAGCGTTTTTGGTGATTTCTGCAGACTAATGTGTCTCGAGGAGAAGAGTTAGTAAATTCTAAGCGTTTTTGGTGATTTCCTGCAGACTAATATGTCTCGGAGGAGAAAAGTTCGTAAATTCTAAGCGTTTTTGGTGATTTCTGCAGACTTATGTGCCTCGGAGGAGAAGATTTAGTAAATTCTAAGCGTTTTTGGTGATTTCCTGCAGACTAATGTGTCTCGGAGGAGAAGATTTAGTAAATTCTAAGCGTTTTTGGTGATTTCCTGCAGACTAATGTGTCTCGGAGGAGAAGAGTTAGTAAATTCTAAGCGTTTTTTGGTGATTTCCTGCAGACTAATGTGTCTCGGAGGAGAAGATTTCGTAAATTCTAAGCATTTTGGTGATTTCTGCAGACTAATGTGTCTCGGAGGAGAGAGAGTTCGTAAATTTCTAAACGTTTTTTTTGGTGATTTCTGCAGACTTATGTGTCTCGGAGGAGAAGAGTTAGTAAATTCTAAGCATTTTTTGGTGATTTTTGCAGACTAATGTGTCTCGGAGGAGAAGAGTTCATGGGAATTCTAACCGTTTTGGTGATTTCCTGCAGACTAATGTGTCTAGGAGGAGAAAGTTCGTCAATTCTAAGCGTTTTTGGTGATTTCCAGCAGACTAATGTTTCTCGGAGGAGAAGAGTTCGTAAATTCCCTAAGCGTTTTTGGTGATTTCCTGCAGACTAATGTGTCTCGGAGGAGAGAGTTAGTAAATTCTAAGCGTTTTTGGTGATTTCCTGCAGACTAATGTGTCTCGGAGGAGAAGAGTTCGTAAATTCTAAGCGTTTTTTGGTGATTTCCTGCAGACTAATGTGTCTCGGAGGAGAAGAGTTAGTAAATTCTTGGCGTTTTTGGTGATTTCTGCAGACTAATGTGTCTCGAGGAGAAGAATTCGTAAATTCTAAGCGTTTTGGTGATTTCTGCAGACTATTGTGTCTCGAGGAGAAGAATTCGTAAATTCTAAGCGTTTTTGGTGATTTCTGCGGACTAATATGTCTCGAGGAGAAGAGTTAGTAAATTCTAAGCGTTTTTGGTGATTTCTGGAACTAATGTGTCTCGGAGGAGAAAGAGTTAGTAAATTCTAAGCGTTTTGAGCGATTTCTGCAGACTAATGTGTCTCGGAGGAGAAGAGTTAGTAAATTCTAAACATTTTGGTGATTTCTGCAGACTAGTGTGTCTCGGAGAAGAGTTCGTAAATTCTAAGCGTTTTTTGGTGATTTCTGCAGACTAATGTGTCTCGAGGAGAAGAATTCGTAAATTCTAAGCGTTTTTGGTGATTCCTGCAGATATGTGTCTCGGAGAGAAAATTCGTAAATTCTAAGCGTTTTGATTTCCTGCAGATAATGTGTCTCGGAGGAGAAGAGTTCGTAAATTCTAAGCGTTTTGAGCGGTGATTTTCTGCAGACTAATGTGTCTCGAGGAGAAGAATTCTTAAATTCTAAGCGTTTTTGGTGATTTCCTGCAGACTAATATGTCTCGGAGGAGAAGAGTTAGTAAATTCTAAGCGTTTTTTGGTGATTTCCTGCAGACTAATGTGTCTCGGAGGAGAAGAGTTCGTAAATTCTAAGCGTTTTTGGTGATTTCTGCAGACTAATGTGTCTCGGAGGAGAAAAGTTCGTAAATTCTAAGCATTTTGGTGATTTCTGCAGAATAATGTGTCTCGGAGGAGAAGAGTTAGTAAATTCTAAACGTTTTTTTGGTGATTTCTGCAGACTTATGTGTCTCGGAGGAGAAGAGTTGGTAAATTCTAAGCATTTTTGGTGATTTTTGCAGACTAATGTGTCTCGGAGGAGAAGAGTTCGTAAATTCTAAGCGTTTTTTGGTGATTTCTGCAGACTAATATGTCTCGGAGGGAGAAGTGTTCTTAAATTCTAAGCGTTTTTGGTGATTTCTGCAGACTAATGTGTCTCGGAGAAGAGTTAGTAAATTCTAAGCGTTTTTGGTGATTTCCTGCAGACTAATGTGTCTCGGAGGAGAAAATTTCGTAAATTCTAAGCATTTTGGTGATTTCTGCAGACTAATGTGTCTCGGAGGAGAAGAGTTCGTAAATTCTAAACGTTTTTTTTTGGTGATTTCTGCAGACTTATATGTCTCGGAGGAGAAGAGTTGGTAAATTCTAAGCATTTTTGGTGATTTCTGCAGACTAATGTGTCTCGGAGGAGAAAAGTTAGTAAATTCTAAGCGTTTTTTGGTGATTTCCTGCCAGACTAATGTGTCTAGGTGGAGAAGAGTTCGTCAATTCTAAGCGTTTTTGGTGATTTCCTGCAGACTAATGTGTCTCGGAGGAGAAGATTTCGTAAATTCTAAGCGTTTTTGGTGATTTCCTGCAGACTAATGTGTCTCGGAGGGAGAAGAGTTAGTAAATTCTAAGCGTTTTTGGTGATTTCCTGCAGACTAATGTGTCTCGGAGGAGAAGAGTTAGTAAATTCTAAGCGTTTTTGGTGATTTCCTGCAGACTAATGTGTCTCGGAGGAGAAAAGGTTAGTAAATTCTTAGCGTTTTTGGTGATTTCTGCAGACTAATGTGTCTCGAGGAGAAGAATTCGTAATTTAAGCGTTTTTAGTGATTTCTGCAGACTAATGTGTCTCGAGGAGAAGAATTCGTAAATTCTAAGCGTTTTGGTGATTTTCTGCAGACTTATGTGCCTCGGAGAAGAGTTCGTAAATTCTAAGCATTTTGGTGATTTCTGCAGACTAATGTGTCTCGAGGAGAAGAGTTAATAAATTCTAAGCGTTTTTTGGTGATTTCCTGCGAACTAATGTGTCTCGGGAGAAAATTCGTAAATTCTAAGCGTTTTTGGTGATTTCTGCAGACTAATGTGTCTCGAGGAGAAGAATTCGTAAATTCTAAGCGTTTTTTGTTGATTTCTGCAGACTAATGTTTCTCGGAGGAGAAGAATTCGTAAATTCTAAGCGTTTTTGTGATTTCCTGCAGACTAATGTGTCTCGGAGGAGAAGAGTTCGTAAATTCTAAGCGTTTTTTGGTGATTTCTGCAGACTAATGTGTCTCGAGGAGAAGAATTCGTAAATTCTAAGCGTTTTTTGGTGATTTCCTGCAGACTAATGTGTCTCGGAGGAGAAGAGTTAGTAAATTCTAAGCGTTTTGGTGATTTCCTGCAGACTAATGTGTCTCGGAGGAGAAGAGTTCGTAAATTCTAAGCGTTTTTGGTGATTTCTGCAGACTAATGTGTCTCGAGGAGAAGAGTTAGTAAATTCTAAGCGTTTTTTGGTGATTTCTGCAGACTAATGTGTCTCGAGGAGAAGAATTCGTAAATTCTAAGCGTTTTTGGTGATTTCTGCAGACTAATGTCTCGGAGGAGAAGAGTTAGTAAATTCTAAGCGTTTTTGGTGATTTCTGCAGACTAATGTGTCTCGAGGAGAAGAGTTAGTAAATTCTAAGCGTTTTTGGTGATTTCTGCAGACTAATGTGTCTCGAGAGGAGAAGAGTTAGTAAATTCTAAGCGTTTTTGGTGATTTCTGCAGACTAATGTGTCTCGGAGGAGAAGAGTTAGTAAATTCTAAGCGTTTTTGGTGATTTCTGCAGACTAATGTGCCTCGGAGAAGAGTTAATAAATTCTAAGCGTTTTTGGTGATTTTCTGCAGACTAATGTGCCTCGGAGTAGAAGAGTTAGTAAATTCTAGAATTTTTGGTGATTTCTGCAGACTAATGTGTCTCGGAGGAGAAGAGTTAGTAAATTCTAAGCGTTTTTGGTGATTTCTGCAGACTAATGTGTCTCGAGGAGAAGAGTTAGTAAATTCTAAGCGTTTTTGGTGATTTCTGCAGACTAATGTGTCTCGGAGGAGAAGAGTTAGTAAATTCTAAGCGTTTTTTGGTGATTTCTGCAGACTAATGTGTCTCGGAGGAGAAGAGTTAGTAAATTCTAAACATTTTAGTGATTTCTGCAGACTAATGTGTACCGAAGGAAAGAATTCGTAAATTCTAAGCGTTTTTGGTGCTTTCCTGCAGACTAATGTGTCTCGGAGGATAAGAGTTCGTAAATTCTAAACATTTTGGTGATTTCTGCAGACTAATGTGTCTCGAGGAGAAGAGTTAGTAAATTCTAAGCGTTTTTGGTGATTTCTGCAGACTAATGTGTCTCGGAGGAGAAGAGTTAGTAAATTCCTAATGATGCAGTGATTGCAGACTAATGTGTCTCGGAGAAGAGTTAGTAAATTCTAAGCGTTTTTGATGATTTTCTGCAGACTAATGTGTCTCGGAGGAGAAGAGTTAGTAAATTCTAAGCGTTTTTGGTGATTTCTGCAGACTAATGTGTCTCGGAGGAGAAGAGTTAGTAAATTCTAAGCGTTTTTTGAGTGATTTCTGCAGACTAATGTGTCTCGGAGAGAAGAGTTAGTAAATTCTAAGCGTTTTTGGTGATTTCTGCAGACTTGTACCTCGGAGGAGAAGATTTATTAAATTCTATGCGTTTTTGGTGATTTCCTGCAGACTAATGTGTCTCGGAGGAGAAGAGTTCGTAGAATTCTAAGCATTTTGGTGATTTCTGCAGACTAATGTGTCTCGAGGAGAAGAGTTATAAATTCTAACATTTTTGGTGATTTCTGCAGACTGATGTGTCTCGTAGGAGAAGAGTTGGTAAATTCTAAGCGTTTTTGGTGATTTCCTGCAGACTAATGTGTCTCGGAGGAGAAGAGTTAGTAAATTCTAAGCGTTTTTTGGTGATTTCCTGCAGACTAATGTTCGGAAGAGAAGATTTAGTAAATTCTAAGCGTTTTTGGTGATTTCTGCAGACTAATGTGTCTCGAGGAGAAGAATTCGTAAATTCTAAGCGTTATTGCTGATTTCTGCAGACTTGTGTGTCTCGAGGAGAAGAATTCGTAAATTCTAAGCGTTTTGGTGATTTTCTGCAGACTTATGTGCCTCGGAGGAGAAGAGTTCGTAAATTCTAAGCATTTTGGTGATTTCTGCAGACTAATGTGTCTCGAAGGAGAAGAGTTAGTAAATTCTAAGCGTTTTTTGGTGATTTCTGCAGACTAATGTGTCTCGAGGAGAAGAATTCGTAAATTCTAAGCGTTTTTGGTGATTTTCTGCAGACTTATGTGCCTCGGAGGAGAAGAGTTCGTAAATTCTAAGCATTTTGGTGATTTCTGCAGACTAATGTGTCTCGAGGAGAGAGTTAGTAAATTCTAAGCGTTTTGGTGATTTCCTACAGACTAATGTGTCTCGGAGGAGAAGAGTTCGTAAATTCTAAGCGTTTTTTGGTGATTTCTGCGACTATGTGTCTCGAGAAGAATTCGTAAATTCTAAGCGTTTTTTGGTGATTTCTGCAGACTAATGTGTCTCGGAGGAGAAGAATTCGTAAATTCTAAGCGTTTTTGATGATTTCCTGCAGACTAATGTGTCTCGGAGGAGAGAGTTCCTAAATTCTAAGCGTTTTGGTGATTTCTGCAGACTAATGTGTCTCGAGAAGGTTAAGCAAATTCTGACGTTTTTGATGATTTCCTGCCATTCGTATGTCTCGGAGGAGAAAGTTAGTAAATTCTAAGCGTTTTTGGTGATTTCCTGCAGACTAATGTGTCTCGGAGGAGAAAGGTTCGTAAATTCTAAGCGTTTTTGGTGATTTTTGCAGACTAATGTGTCTCGAGGAAAAATTCGTAAATTCTAAGCGTTTTGGTGATTTCCTGCAGACTAATGTGTCTCGGAGGAGAAGAGTTCGTAAATTCTAAGCGTTTTTGGTGATTTCTGCAGACTTGTGCCTCGAGGAAAGATTTATTTAATTCTAAGCGTTTTTGGTGATTTCCTGCAGACTAATGTGTCTCGGAGAAGAGAATTCGTAAATTCTAAACGTTTTGGTGGTTGTTTCTGCAGACTATTATTATCGGAGAAGAGTTAGTAAATTCTCAAACATTTTTGGTGATTTCTGCAGACTAATGTGGGAAAAATTCGTAAATTCTAAGCGTTTTTGGTGATTTCTGCGAACTAATGTGTCTCGGAGAAAGTTTTCAATGGTCTTCTAGCGTTTTTGGTGATTTCCTGCAGACTAATATGTCTCGGAGAAAGTTCGTAAATTCTAGGCATTTTGGTGATTCTTTACTGAGCCTTGGCATATTGCCTCGGAGGAGAAGATTTGAAAGTAAATTCTAAGCGTTTTTGGTGATTTCCTGCAGACTAATGTGTCTCGGAGGAGAAGATTCTTGGTAAATTCTAGCGTTTTGGTGATTTCCTGCAGACTAATGTGTCTCGGAGAAGAGTTAGTAAATTCTAAGCGTTTTTGGTGATTTCCTGCAGACTAATGTGTCTCGGAGAAGATTTCGTAAATTCTAAGCATTTTGGTGATTTCTGCAGACTAATGTGTCTCGGAGGAGAAGAGTTCGTAAATTCTAAACGTTTTTTTTGGTGATTTCTGCAGACTTATGTGTCTCGGAGGAGAAGAGTTAGTAAATTCTAAAGCATTTTGGTGATTTTTGCAGGCCTATTCTCCGGAGGAGAAGAGTTCGTAAATTCTAGCCGTTTTTGGTGATTTCCTGCAGACTAATGTGTCTAGGAGGAGAAAAGGGGGTTCGTCAATTCTAAGCGTTTTTGGTGATTTTCAACGTTAATGTTTCTCGGAGAAAGTTCGTAAATTCTAAGCATTTTTGGTGATTTCCTGCAGACTGTGCTTGTCTCGGAGAAGAGTTAAGTAAATTCTAAGCGTTTTTGGTGATTTCCTGCAGACTAATGTGTCTCGGAGGAGAAGAGTTCGTAAATTCTAAGCGTTTTGGTGATTTCCTGCAGACTAATGTGTCTCGGAGGAGAAGAGTTAGTAAATTCTTAGCGTTTTGGTGATTTCTGCAGACTAATGTGTCTCGAGAGGAAAATTGTGGTCTAAGCGTTTTTGGTGATTTCTGCAGACCAATGCGTATAGGAAAATTGTAAATTCTAGCGTTTTGGTGATTTTCTGCAGAACTGTAACACTCGGAGGAGAAGAGTTAGTAAATTCTAAGCATTTTTTGGTGATTTTCTGCAGACTAATGTGTCTCGAGGAGAAGAGTTAGTAAATTCTAAGCGTTTTTGGTGATTTCCTGCAGACTAATGTGTCTCGGAGGAGAAGAGTTCGTAAATTCTAGCGTTTTGGTGATTTCTGCAGACTAATGTGTCTCGAGGAGAAGAATTCGTAAATTAAACGTTTTGGTAGTTCTGCAGACTAATGTGTCTCGAGGAGAAGAATTCGTAAATTCTAAGCGTTTTTGTGATTTCCTGCAGACTAATGTGTCTCGGAGGAGAAGAGTTCGTAAATTCTAAGCGTTTTTGGTGATTTCTGCAGGTCGTGTGTCTCTAGGAGAAGATTTCGTAAATTCTAAGCGTTTTTGGTGATTTCCTGCAGATAATGTGTCTCGGAGGAGAAGAGTTAGTAAATTCTAAGCGTTTTTGGTGATTTCCTGCAGACTAATGTGTCTCGGAGAAGAGTTCGTAAATTCTAAGCGTTTTTGGTGATTTCTGCAGACTAATGTGTCTCGAGGAAAAGTTAGTAAATTCTAAGCGTTTTTGGTGATTTCTGCAGACTAATGTGTCTCGAGAGAAGAATTCGTAAATTCTAAGCGTTTTTGGTGATTTCTGCAGACTAATGTGTCTCGGAGAGAAAAGTTAGTAAATTCTAAGCGTTTTTGGTGATTTCTGCAGACTTATGCCTCGGAGGAAGATTTAGTAAATTCTAGCGTTTTGGTGATTTCTGCAGACTAATGTGTCTCGGAGGAGAAAAGTTCGTAAATTCTAAGCATTTTGGTGATTTCTGCAGACTAATGTGTCTCGAGAGAGGAGAAGATTTAGTAAATTCTAAACGTTTTTTGGTGATTTCTGCAGACTTATGTGTCTCGGAGAGGAGAAGGATTGGTAAATTCTAAGCATTTTTGGTGATTTTTGCAGACTAATGTGTCTCGGAGGAGAAGAGTTCGTAAATTCTAAGCGTTTTTGGTGAGGATTTCTGCAGACTAATATGTCTCGGAGGAGAAGTGTTCGTAAATTCTAAGCGTTTTTGTTGATTTCTGCAGACTAATGTGTCTCGGAGGAGAAGAGTTAGTAAATTCTAAGCGTTTTGGTGATTTCCTGCAGACTAATGTGTCTCGGAGAGAGAAGATTTCGTAAATTCTAAGCATTTTGGTGATTTCTGCAGACTAATGTGTCTCGAGAGAAGAATTCGTAAATTCTAAGCGTTTTTGGTAGATTTCTGCGAACTAATGTGTCTCGAGGAGAAGAGTTAGTAAATTCTAAGCGTTTTTGGTGATTTCCTGCAGACTAATGTGTCTCGGAGGAGAAGAGTTCGTAAATTCTAAACATTTTAGAAATTTTCTGCAGACTAATGTGTCTCGAGGAGAAGAATTCGTAAATTCTAAGCGTTTTTGGTGATTTCTGCAGACTAATGTGTCTCGAGGAGAAGAGTTAGTAAATTCTAAGCGTTTTGGTGATTTCCTGCAGACTAATATGTCTCGGAGGAGAAAAGTTCGTAAATTCTAAGCGTTTTTGGTGATTTCTGCAGACTTATGTGCCTCGGAGGAGAAGATTTAGTAAATTCTAAGCGTTTTTGGTGATTTCCTGCAGACTAATGTGTCTCGGAGGAGAAGAGTTGAAAAATTCTAAGCGTTTTTGGTGATTTCCTGCAGACTAATGTGTCTCGGAAGAAGATTTCGTAAATTCACAAGCATTTTGGTGATTTCTGCAGACTAATGTGTCTCGGAGGAAAAGTTCGTAAATTCTAAACGTTTTTTTTGGTGATTTCTGCAGACTTATGTGTCTCGGAGGAGAAAGTTAGTAAATTCTAAGCATTTTTGGTGATTTTTGCAGACTAATGTGTCTCGGAGGAGAAGAGTTCGTAAATTCTAACCGTTTTTTTGGTGATTTCCTGCAGACTAATGTGTCCAGGAGGAGAAAGAGTTCGTCAATTCTAAGCGTTTTTGGTGATTTCCAGCAGACTAATGTGTCTCGGAGGAGGAGAAGAGTTCGTAAATTCTAAGCGTTTTTGGTGATTTCCTGCAGACTAATGTGTCTCGGAGGAGAAGAGTTAGTAAATTCTAAGCGTTTTTGGTGATTTCCTGCAGACTAATGTGTCTCGGAGGAGAAGAGTTAGTAAATTCTTAGCGTTTTTGAGCGATTTTCTGCAGACTAATGTGTCTCGAGGAAAATTCGTAAATTCTAAGCGTTTTTGGTGATTTCTGCAGACTAATGTGTCTCGAGGAGAAGAATTCGTAAATTCTAAGCGTTTTGGTGATTTTCTGCAGACTTATGTGCCTCGGAGGAGAAGAGAGAGTTAGTAAATTCTAAGCATTTTGGTGATTTCTGACTAATGTGTCTCGAGGAGAAGAGTTAGTAAATTCTAAGCGTTTTTGGTGATTTCCTGCAGACTAATGTGTCTCGGAGGAGAAGAGTTCGTAAATTCTAAGCGTTTTTGAGTGATTTCTGCAGACTAATGTGTCTCGAGGAGAAGAATTCGTAAATTCTAAGCGTTTTTGGTGATTTCTGCAGACTAATGTGTCTCGAGGAAAAATTTCGTAAATTCTAAGCGTTTTTGGTGATTTTCTGCAGACTTATGTGCCTCGGAGGAAAAGTTAGTAAATTCTAAGCATTTTGGTGATTTCTGCAGACTAATGTGTCTCGAGGAGAAGAGTTAGTAAATTCTAAGCGTTTTTTGGTGATTTCCTGCAGACTAATGTGTCTCGGAGAAGAGTTCGTAAATTCTAAGCGTTTTTGGTGATTTCTGCAGACTAATGTGTCTCGAGGAAAATTCGTAAATTCTAAGCGTTTTTGGTGATTTCTGCAGACTAATGTGTCTCGGAGAAAATTCTTAAATT
>JBBBDQ010017078.1:0-23208 GCA_037127315.1 Ascarosepion bandense | reverse complement strand
ATGACTTCAATAAATTATTATAATGTGTCACATGAAGACTCTAATAATTCCATTTGTGGTTGGATTCCTAGGTTTGCTTGAAAATGTTTGAATAGGTTACTTTATGAGATCTTTGGCAGAACATGACTTCAATAAATTATTATAATGTGTCACATGAAGACTCTAATAATTCCATTTGTGGTTGGATTCCTAGGTTTGCTTGAAAATGTTAGAATAGGTTACTTTATGAGATTCGGCAGAACATGACTAAATTATTATAATGTGTCACATGAAGACTCTAATAATTCCATTTGTGGTTGGATTCCTAGGTTTGCTTGAAAAATGTTTGAATAGGTTACTTTATGAGATCTTTGGCAGAACATGACTTCAATAAATTATTATAATGTGTCACATGAAGACTCTAATAATTCCATTTGTGGTTGGATTCCTAGGTTTGCTTGAAAATGTTAGAATAGGTTACTTTATGAGATCTTTGGCAGAACATGACTTCAATAAATTATTATAATGTGTCACATGAAGACTCTAATAATTCCATTTGTGGTTGATTCCTAGGTTTGCTTGAAAAATGTTAGAACAGTTACTTTATGAGATCTTTGGCAGAACATGACTTCAATAAATTATTATAATGTGTCACATGAAGACTCTAATAATTCCATTTGTGGTTGGATTCCTAGGTTTGCTTGAAAATGTTTGAATAGGTTACTTTATGAGATCTTTGGCAGAACATGACTTCAATAAATTATTATAATGTGTCACATGAAGACTCTAATAACTTGGCATTTGTGGTTGGATTCCTAGGTTTGCTTGAAAATGTTAGAATAGGTTACTTTATGAGTGATCTTTGCAGAACATGACTTCAATAAATTATTATAATGTGTCACATGTACATGACTTCAATAATTCCATTTGTGGTTGGATTCCTAGGTTTGCTTGAAAAATGTTTGAATAGGTTACTTTATGAGATCTTTGGCAGAACATGACTTCAATAAATTATTAATATAATGTGTCACATGAAGACTCTAAGGAATTCCATTTGTGGTTGGATTCCTAGGTTTGCTTGAAAAATGTTAGAATAGGTTACTTTATGAGATCTTTGGCAGAACATGACTTCAATAAATTATTATAATGTGTCACATGGGATTCCCCATTAATTCCATTTGTGGTTGGATTCCTAGGTTTGCTTGAAAAATGTTTGAATAGGTTACTTTATGAGATCTTTGGCAGAACATGACTTCAATAAATTATTATAATGTGTCACATGAAGACTCTAATAATTCCATTTGTGGTTGGATTCCTAGGTTTGTTTGAAAAATGTTAGAATAGGTTACTTTATGAGATCTTTTGGTAGAACATGACTTCAATAATTATTATATAAAATCATATGAAGACCTAATTCAAATTTGTGGTTGGATTCCTAGGTTTGCTTGAAAAATGTTAGAATAGGTTACTTTATGAGATCTTTGGCAGAACATGACTTCAATAAATTATATAATGTGTCACATGAAGACTCTAATAATTCCATTTGTGGTTGGATTCCTAGGTTTGCTTGAAAAATGTTAGAATAGGTTACTTTATGAGATCTTTGGCAGAACATGACTTCAATAAATTATTATATGTCACATGAAGACTCTAATAATTCCATTTGTGGTTGGATTCCTCAGGTTTGCTTGAAAAATGTTTGAATAGGTTACTTTATGAGATCTTTGGCAGAACATGACTTCAATAAATTATTATACAAATGCATGGAAGACTCTAATAATTCCATTTGTGGTTGGATTCCTAGGTTTGCTTGAAAAATGTTAGAATAGTTACTACAGATCTTTGGCAGAACATGACTTCAATAAATTATTATAATGTGTCACATGAAGACTCTAATAATTCCATTTGTGGTTGAACTTCTGTAGTTTGCTTGAAAATGTTTGAATAGGTTACTTTATGAGATCTTTGGCAGAACATGACTTCAATAAATTATTATAATGTGTCACATGAAGACTCTAATAATTCCATTTGTGGTTGGATTCCTAGGTTTGCTTGAAAAATGTTAGAATAGGTTACTTTATGAGATCTTTGGCAGAACATGACTTCAATAAATTTATTATAATGTGTCACATGAAGACTCTAATAATTCCATTTTGTGGTTGGATTCCTAGGTTTGCTTGAAAAGTTGTTTGAATAGGTTATTTTATGAGATCTTGAACATGACTTCAATAAATTATTATAATGTGTCACATGAAGACTCTAATAATTCCATTTGTGGTTGGATTCTAGGTTTGCTTGAAAATGTTAGAATAGGTTACTTTATGAGATCTTTGGCAGAATATAATTTCAATAAATTATTATAATGTGTCACATGAAGACTTAATAATTCCATTTGTGGTTGGATTCTAGTAATTGCTTGAAAAAATGTTAGAATAGGTTACTTTATGAGATCTTTGGCAGAACATGACTTCATAACTATTATAATGTGTCACATGAAGACTCTAATAATTCCATTTGTGGTTAATTCCTAGGTTTGCTTGAAAATGTTAGAATAGGTTACTTTATGAGATCTTTGGTAGAACACATCAATAAATTATTATAATGTGTCACATGAAGACTCTAATAATTCCATTTGTGGTTGGATTCTAGGTTTGCTTGAAAAATGTTTGAATAGGTTACTTTATGAGATCTTTGGCAGAACATGACTTCAATAAATTATTATAATGTGTCACATGAAGACTCTAATAATTCCATTTGTGGTTGGATTCCTAGGTTTGCTTGAAAAATGTTTGAATAGGTTACTTTATGAGATCTTTGGCAGAACATGACTTCAATAATTATTATGGTGTCACATGAAGACTCTAATAATTCCATTTGTGGTTGGATTCCTAGGTTTGCTTGAAAAATGTTAGAATAGGTTACTTCTTGTATGAGATCTTTGGCAGAACATGATCAATAAATTATTATAATGTGTCACATGAAGACTCTAATAATTCCATTTGTGGTTGGATTCCTAGGTTTGCTTGAAAAATGTTAGAATAGGTTACTTTATGAGATCTTTGGCAGAACATGACTTCAATAAATTATTATAATGTGTCACATGTGAAGACTCTAATAATTCCATTTGTGGTTGGATTCCTAGGTTTGCTTGAAAATGTTAGAATAGTTTGCTTTATGAGATCTTTGGCAGAACATGACTTCAATAAATTATTATAATGTGTCACATGAAGACTCTAATAATTCCATTTGTGGGTTGGATTCCTAGGTTTGCTTGGAAAATGTTAGAATAGGTTACTTTATGAGATCTTTTGGTAGAACATGACTTCAATAAATTATTATAATGTGTCACATGAAGACTCTAATAATTCCATTTGTGGTTGGATTCTAGGTTTGCTTGAAAAATGTTTGAATAGGTTACTTTATGAGATCTTTGGCAGAACATGACTTCAATAAATTATTATAATGTGTCACATGAAGACTCTAATAATTCATTTGTGGTTGGATTCCTAGGTTTACTTGAAAAATGTTAGAATAGGTTACTTTATGAGATCTTTGGCAGAACATGACTTCAATAAATTATTATAATGTGTCACATGAAGACTCTAATAATTCCATTTCAGGTTGGATTCTAGGTTTGCTTGAAAAATGTTAGAATAGGTTACTTTATGAGATCTTTGCACACGATGATTTCAATAAATTATTATAATGTGTCACATGAAGACTCTAATAATTCCATTTGTGGTTGGATTCTAGGTTTGCTTGAAAAATGTTAGAATAGGTTACTTTATGAGATCTTTGGCAGAACATGACTTCAATAAATTATTATGAAATGTGTGGTCACATGAAGACTCTAATAATTCCATTTGTGGTTGGATTCCTAGGTTTGCTTGAAAATGTTAGAATAGGTTACTTTATGAGATCTTTGGCAGAATATGACTTCAATAAATTATTATAATGTGTCACATGAAGACTCTAATAATTCCATTTGTGGTTGGATTCCTAGGTTTGCTTGAAAAATGTTAGAATAGGTTACTTTATGAGATCTTTGGCAGAACATGACTTCAATAAATTATTAGCAATGTGTCACATGAAGACTCTAATAATTCCATTTGTATGGATTCCTAGGTTTGCTTGAAAAATGTTAGAATAGGTTACTTTATGAGATCTTTGGCAGAACATGACTTCAATAAATTATTATAATGTGTCACATGAAGACTCTAATAATTCCATTTGTGGTTGGATTCCTAGGTTTGCTTGAAAAATGTTAGAATAGGTTACTTTATGAGATCTTTGGCAGAACATGACTTCAATAAATTATTATAATGTAGTCAATGAAGACTCTAATAATTCCATTTGTGGTTGGATTCCTAGGTTTGCTTGAAAAATGTTAGAATAGGTTACTTTATGAGATCTTTGGCAGAACATGACTTCAATCAAATTATTATAATGTGTCACATGAAGACTTAATAATTCCATTTGTGGTTGGATTCTAGGTTTGCTTGAAAATGTTAGAATAGGTTACTTTATGAGATCTTTGGCAGAACATGACTTCAATAAATTATTATAATGTGTCACATGAAGACTCTAATAATTCCATTTGTGGTTGGATTCCTAGGTTTGCTTGAAAAATGTTAGAATAGGTTACTTTATGAGATCTTTGGCAGAACATGACTTCAATAAATTATTATAATGTGTCACATGAAGACTCTAATAATTCCATTTGTGGTTGGATTCAGGTTTGCTTGAAAATGTTAGAATAGGTTACTTTATGAGATCTTTGGCAGAACATGACTTCAATAAATTATTATAATGTGTCACATGAAGACTCTAATAATTCCATTTGTGGTTGGATTCCTAGGTTTATTTAAAATGTTTGAATAGGTTACTTTATGAGATCTTTGGCAGAACATGACTTCAATAAATTATTATAATGTGTCACATGAAGACTCTAATAATTCCATTTGTGGTTGGATTCCTAGGTTTGCTTGAAAAAATGTTTGAATAGGTTACTTTATGAGATCTTTGGCAGAACATGACTTCAATAAATTATAATGTGTCACATGAAGACTCTAATAATTCCATTTGTGGTTGGACTTCCTAGGTTTGCTTGAAAAATGTTTGAATAGGTTACTTTATGAGATCTTTGGCAGAACATGACTTCAATAAATTATTATAATGTGTCACATGAAGACTCTAATAATTCCATTTGTGGTTGGATTCCTAGGTTTGCTTGAAAAATGTTTGAATAGGTTACTTGGCGAGATCTTTGGCAGAACATGACTTCAATAAATTATTATAATGTGTCACATGAAGACTCTAATAATTCCATTTGTGGTTGGATTCCTAGGTTTGCTTGAAAAAATGTTAGAATAGGTTACTTTATGAGATCTTTGGCAGAACATGACTTCAATAAATTATTATAATGTGTCACATGAAGACTCTAATAATTCCATTTGTGGTTGGATTCCTAGGTTTGCTTGAAAATGTTTGAATAGGTTACTTTATGAGATCTTTGCAGAACATGACTTCAATAAATTATTATAATGTGTCACATGAAGACTCTAATAATTCCATTTGTGGTTGGATTCCTAGGTTTGCTTGAAAAATGTTTGAATAGGTTACTTTATGAGATCTTTGGCAGAACATGACTTCAATAAATTATTATAATGTGTCACATGAAGACTCTAATAATTCCATTTGTGGTTGGATTCCTAGGGTTTGCTTTGAAAAATGTTAGAATAGGTTACTTTATGAGATCTTTGCAGAACATGACTTCAATAAATTATTATAATGTGTCACATGAAGACTCAATAATTCCATTTGTGGTTGGATTCCTAGGTTTGTTTGAAAAATGTTAGAATAGGTTACTTTATGAGATCTTTGGCAGAATGATGACTTCAATAAATTATTATAATGTGTCACATGAAGACTCTGTAATTCCATTTGTGGTTGGATTCCTAGGTTTGCTTGAAAATGTTAGAATAGGTTACTTTATGAGATCTTTGGCAGAACATGTGACTTCAATAAATTATTATAATGTGTCACATGGAAGACTCTAATAATTCCATTTGTGGTTGGATTCCTAGGTTTGCTTGAAAAATGTTAGAATAGGTTACTTTATGAGATCTTTGGCAGAACATGACTTCATGAATTATTATAACGTGTCACATGAAGACTCTAATAATTCCATTTGTGGTTGGATTCCTAGGTTTGTTTGAAAAATGTTAGAATAGGTTACTTTATGAGATCTTTGGCAGAACATGATCAATAAATTATTATAATGTGTCACATGAAGACTCTAATAATTCCATTTGTGGTTGGATTCCTAGGTTTGCTTGAAAATGTTAGAATAGGTTACTTTATGAGATCTTTGGCAGAACATGACTTCAATAAATTATTATAATGTGTCACATGAAGACTCTAATAATTCCATTTGTGGTTGGATTCCTAGGTTTGCTTGAAAAATGTTAGAATAGGTTACTTTATGAGATCTTTGGCAGAACATGACTTCAATAAATTCAGTTATAATGTGTCACATGAAGACTCTAATAATTCCATTTGTGGTTGGATTCTAAGCCTATTTGAAAAATGTTTGAATAGGTTACTTTATGAGATCTTTTGGCAGAATGATGACTTCAATAAATTATTATAATGTGTCACATGAAGACTCTAATAATTCCATTTGTGGTTGGATTCCTAGGTTTGCTTGAAAAATGTTAGAATAGGTTACTTTATGAGATCTTTGGCAGAACATGACTTCAATAAATTATTATAATGTGTCACATGAAGACTCTAATAATTCCATTTGTGGTTGGATTCCTAGGTTTGCTTGAAAAAATGTTAGAATAGGTTACTTTATGAGATCTTTGGCAGAACATGACTTCAATAAATTATTATAATGTGTCACATGAAGACTCTAATAATTCCATTTGTGGTTGGATTCCTAGGTTTGCTTGAAAAATGTTAGAATAGGTTACTTTATGAGATCTTTGGCAGAAATATGACTTCAATAAATTATTATAATGTGTCACATGAAGACTCTAATAATTCCATTTGTGGTTGGATTCCTAGGTTTGCTTGAAAAATGTTAGAATAGGTTACTTTATGAGATCTTTGGCAGAACATGACTTCAATAAATTATTATAATGTGTCACATGAAGACTCTAATAATTCCATTTGTGGTTGGATTCCTAGGTTTGCTTGAAAAATGTTTGAATAGGTTACTTTATGAGATCTTTGGCAGAACATGACTTCAATAAATTATTATAATGTGTCACATGAAGACTCTAATAATTCCATTTGTGGTTGGATTCCTAGGTTTGCTTGAAAAATGTTAGAATAGGTTACTTTATGAGATCTTTGGCAGAACATGACTTCAATAAATTATTATAATGTCACATGAAGACTCTAATAATTCCATTTGTGGTTGGATTCCTAGGTTTGCTTTGAAAAATGTTAGAATAGGTTACTTTTATGAGATCTTTGGCAGAACATGACTTCAATAAATTATTATAATGTGTCACATGAAGACTCTAATAATTCCATTTGTGGTTGGATTCCTAGGTTTGCTTGAAAAATGTTAGAATAGGTTACTTTATGAGATCTTTGGCAGAACATGACTTCAATAAATTATTATAATGTGTCACATGAAGACTCTAATAATTCCATTTGTGGTTGGATTCCTAGGTTTGCTTGAAAAATGTTAGAATAGGTTACTTTATGATCTTTGCAGAACATGACTTCAATAAATTATTATAATGTGTCACATGAAGACTCTAATAATTCCATTGTGGTTGGATTCCTAGGTTTGCTTGAAAAATGTTAGTCAGGTTACTTTATGAGATCTTTGGCAGAACATGACTTCAATAAATTATTATAATGTGTCACATGAAGACTCTAATAATTCCATTTGTGGTTGGATTCCCTAGGTTTGCTTGAAAAATGTTAGAATAGGTTACTTTATGAGATCTTTTTGGCAGAACATGACTTCAATAAATTATTATAATGTGTCACATGAAGACTCTAATAATTCCATTTGTGGTTGGATTCCTAGGTTTGCTTGAAAAATGTTAGAATAGGTTACTTTATGAGATCTTTGGCAGAACATGACTTCAATAAATTATTATAATGTGTCACATGGAAGACTCTAATAATTCCATTTGTGGCTGGATTCCTAGGTTTGCTTGAAAATGTTAGAATAGGTTACTTTATGAGATCTTTGGCAGAACATGACTTCAATAAATTATTATAATGTGTCACATGAAGACTCTAATAATTCCATTTGTGGTTGGATTCCTAGGTTTGCTTGAAAAATGTTAGAATAGGTTACTTTATGAGATCTTTGGCAGAACATGACTTCAATAAATTATTATAATGTGTCACATGAAGACTCTAATAATTCCATTTGTGGTTGGATTCCTAGGTTTGCTTGAAAAATGTTAGAATAGGTTACTTTATGAAGATCTTTGGCAGAACATGACTTCAATAAATTATTATAATGTGTCACATGAAGACTCTAATAATTCCATTTGTGGTTGGATTCCTAGGTTTGCTTGAAAAATGTTAGAATAGGTTACTTTATGAGATCTTTGGCAGAATACACTTCAATAAATTATTATAATGTGTCACATGAAGACTCTAATAATTCCATTTTGTGGTTGATTCCTAGGTTTGCTTGAAAAATGTTAGAATAGGTTACTTTATGAGATCTTTGGCAGAACATGACTTCAATAAATTATTATAATGTGTCACATGAAGACTCTAATAATTCCATTTGTGGTTGGATTCCTAGGTTTGCTTGAAAATGTTAGAATAGGTTACTTTATGAGATCTTTGGCAGAACATGACTTCAATAAATTATTATAATGTGTCACATGAAGACTCTAATAATTCCATTTGTGGTTGGATTCCTAGGTTTGCTTGAAAAATGTTAGAATAGGTTACTTTATGAGATCTTTTGGCAGAACATGACTTCAATAAATTATTATAATGTGTCACATGAAGACTCTAATAATTCCATTTGTGGTTGGATTCCTAGGTTTGCTTGAAAAATGTTAGAATAGGTTACTTTATGAGATCTTTTGGCAGAACATGACTTCAATAAATTATTATAATGTGTCATGAAGACTCTAATAATTCCATTTGTGGTTGGATTCCTAGGTTTGCTTGAAAAATGTTAGAATAGGTTACTTTATGAGATCTTTGGCAGAACATGACTTCAATAAAATTATTATAATGTGTCACATGAAGACTCTAATAATTCCATTTGTGGTTGATTCCTAGGTTTGCTTGAAAAATGTTAGAATAGGTTACTTTATGAGATCTTTGGCAGAACATGACTTCAATAAATTATTATAATGTGTCACATGAAGACTCTAATAATTCCATTTGTGGTTGGATTCCTAGGTTTGCTTGAAAAATGTTAGAATAGGTTACTTTATGAGATCTTTGGCAGAACATGACTTCACAAATTATTATAATGTGTCACATGAAGACTCTAATAATTCCATTTGTGGTTGGATTCCTAGGTTTGCTTGAAAAATGTTAGAATAGGTTACTTTATGAGATCTTTGGCAGAACATGACTTCAATAAATTATTATAATGTGTCACATGAAGACTCTAATAATTCCATTTGTGGTTGGATTCCTAGGTTTGCTTGAAAATGTTTGAATAGGTTACTTTATGAGATCTTTGCAGAACATGACTTCAATAAATTATTATAATGTGTCACATGAAGACTCTAATAATTCCATTTGTGGTTGGATTCCTAGGTTTGCTTGAAAATGTTTGAATAGGTTACTTTACGAGATCTTTAAGAATGATGATCAATAAATTATTATAATGTGTCACATGAAGACTCTAATAATTCCATTTGTGGTTGGATTCCTAGGTTTGCTTGAAAAATGTTTGAATAGGTTACTTTATGAGATCTTTTGGCAGAACATGACTTCAATAAATTATTATAATGTGTCACATGAAGACTCTAATAATTCCATTTGTGGTTGGATTCCTAGGTTTGCTTGAAAAATGTTTGAATAGGTTACTTTATGAGATCTTTGGCAGAACATGACTTCAATAAATTATTATAATGTGTCACATGAAGACTCTAATAATTCCATTTGTGGTTGGATTCCTAGGTTTGCTTGAAAAATGTTTGAATAGGTTACTTTATGAGATCTTTGGCAGAACATGACTTCAATAAATTATTATAATGTGTCACATGAAGACTCTAATAATTCCATTTGTGGTTGGATTCCTTAGGTTTGCTTGAAAAATGTTTGAATAGGTTACTTTATGAGATCTTTGGCAGAACATGACTTCAATAAATTATTATAATGTGTCACATGAAGACTCTAATAATTCCATTTTGTGGTTGGATTCTAGGTTTGCTTGAAAAATGTTTGAATAGGTTACTTTATGAGATCTTTGGCAGAACATGACTTCAATAAATTATTATAATGTGTCACATGAAGACTCTAATAATTCCATTTGTGGTTGGATTCCTAGGTTTGCTTGAAAAATGTTTGAATAGGTTACTTTATGAGATCTTTGGCAGAACATGACTTCAATAAATTATTATAATGTGTCACATGAAGACTCTAATAATTCCATTTGTGGTTGGATTCCGTACTTGCTTGAAAAATGTTTGAAACAGGTTACTTTATGAGATCTTTGGCAGAACATGACTTCAATAAATTATTATAATGTGTCACATGAAGACTCTAATAATTCCATTTGTGGTTGGATTCCTAGGTTTGCTTGAAAAATGTTTGAATAGGTTACTTACGAGATCTTTGGCAGAACATGACTTCAATAAATTATTATAATGTGTCACATGAAGACTCTAATAATTCCATTTGTAGTTGGATTCTAGGTTTGCTTGAAAAATGTTTGAATAGGTTACTTTATGAGATCTTTGGCAGAACATGACTTCAATAAATTATTATAATGTGTCACATGAAGACTCTAATAATTCCATTTGTGGTTGGATTCCTAGGTTTGCTTGAAAAAATGTTAGAATAGGTTACTTTATGAGATCTTTGGCAGAACATGACTTCAATAAATTATTATAATGTGTCACATGAAGACTCTTAATAATTCCATTTGTGGTTGGATTCCTAGGTTTGCTTGAAAAAATGTTTGAATAGGTTACTTTATGAGATCTTTGGCAGAACATGACTTCAATAAATTATTATAATGTGTCACATGAAGACTCTAATAATTCCATTTGTGGTTGGATTCCTAGGTTTGCTTGAAAAAATGTTTGAATAGGTTACTTTATGAGATCTTTGGCAGAACATGACTTCAATAAATTATTATAATGTGTCACATGAAGACTCTAATAATTCCATTTGTGGTTGGATTCCTAGGTTTGCTTGAAAAATGTTTGAATAGGTTACTTTATGAGATCTTTGGCAGAACATGACTTCAATAAATTATTATAATGTGTCACATGAAGACTCTAATAATTCCATTTGTGGTTGGATTCCTAGGTTTGCTTGAAAATGTTTGAATAGGTTACTTTATGAGATCTTTGGCAGAACATGACTTCAATAAATTATTATAATGTGTCACATGAAGACTCTAATAATTCCATTTGTGGTTGGATTCCTAGGTTTGCTTGAAAAATGTTTGAATAGGTTACTTTATGAGATCTTTGGCAGAACATGACTTCAATAAATTATTATAATGTGTCACATGAAGACTCTAATAATTCCATTTGTGGTTGGATTCCTAGGTTTGCTTGAAAAATGTTTGAATAGGTTACTTTATGAGATCTTTGGCAGAACATGACTTCAATAAATTATTATAATGTGTCACATGAAGACTCTAATAATTCCATTTGTGGTTGGATTCCTAGGTTTGCTTGAAAAATGTTTAATAGGTTACTTTATGAGATCTTTGGCAGAACATGACTTCAATAAATTATTATAATGTGTCACATGAAGACTCTAATAATTCCATTTGTGGTTGGATTCCTAGGTTTGCTTGAAAAATGTTTGAATAGGTTACTTTATGAGATCTTTGGCAGAACATGACTTCACAACTATTATAATGTGTCACATGAAGACTCTAATAATTCCATTTGTGGTTGGATTCCTAGGTTTGCTTGAAAAATGTTTGAATAGGTTACTTTATGAGATCTTTGGCAGAACATGACTTCAATAAATTATTATAATGTGTCACATGAAGACTCTAATAATTCCATTTGTGGTTGGATTCCTAGGTTTGCTTGAAAATGTTTGAATAGGTTACTTTATGAGATCTTTGGCAGAACATGACTTCAATAAATTATTATAATGTGTCACATGAAGACTCTAATAATTCCATTTGTGGTTGGATTCCTAGGTTTGCTTGAAAAATGTTAGAATAGGTTACTTTATGAGATCTTTGGCAGAACATGACTTCAATAAATTATTAGTAATGTGTCACATGAAGACTCTAATAATTCCATTTGTGGTTGGATTCTCAGGTTTGCTTGAAAAATGTTAGAATAGGTTACTTTATGAGATCTTTGGCAGAACATGACTTCAATAAATTATTATAATGTGTCACATGAAGACTCTAATAATTCCATTTGTGGTTGGATTCCTAGGTTTGCTTGAAAAATGTTTGAATAGGTTACTTTATGAGATCTTTGGCAGAACATGACTTCAATAAATTATTATAATGTGTCACATGAAGACTCTACTAATTCCATTTGTGGTTGATTCCTAGGTTTGCTTGAAAAATGTTTGAATAGGTTACTTTATGAGATCTTTGGCAGAACATGACTTCAATAAATTATTATAATGTGTCACATGAAGACTCTAATAATTCCATTTGTGGTTGGATTCCTAGGTTTGCTTGAAAAAAAAATGTTAGAATAGGTTACTTTATGAGATCTTTGGCAGAACATGACTTCAATAAATTATTATAATGTGTCACATGAAGACTCTAATAATTCCATTTGTGGTTGGATTCCTAGGTTTGCTTGAAAAATGTTAGAATAGGTTACTTTATGAGATCTTTGGCAGAACATGACTTCAATAAATTATTATAATGTGTCACATGAAGACTCTAATAATTCCATTTGTGGTTGGATTCCTAGGTTTGCTTGAAAAATGTTAGAATATACATTTTTATGAGATCTTTGGCAGAACATGACTTCAATAAATTATTATAATGTGTCACATGAAGACTCTAATAATTCCATTTGTGGTTGGATTCCTAGGTTTGCTTGAAAATGTTTGAATAGGTTACTTTATGAGATCTTTGGCAGAACATGACTTCAATAAATTATTATAATGTGTCACATGAAGGACTCTAATAATTCCATTTGTGGTTGGATTCCTAGGTTTGCTTGAAAAATGTTAGAATAGGTTACTTTGTATGAGATCTTTGGCAGAACATGACTTCAATAAATTATTATAATGTGTCACATGAAGACTCTAATAATTCCATTTGTGGTTGGATTCCTAGGTTTGCTTGAAAATGTTTGAATAGGTTACTTTATGAGATCTTTGGCAGAACATGACTTCAATAAATTATTATAATGTGTCACATGAAGACTCTAATAATTCCATTTGTGGTTGGATTCTAGGTTTGCTTGAAAAAATGTTAGAATAGGTTACTTTAAGGAGATCTTTGGCAGAACATGACTTCAATAAATTATTATAATGTGTCACATGAAGACTCTAATAATTCCATTTGTGGTTGGATTCTAGGTTTGCTTGAAAAATGTTTGAATAGGTTACTTTATGAGATCTTTGGCAGAACATGACTTCAATAAATTATTATAATGTGTCACATGAAGACTCTAATAATTCCATTTGTGGTTGGATTCCTAGGTTTGCTTGAAAAATGTTTGAATAGGTTACTTTATGAGATCTTTGGCAGAACATGACTTCAATAAATTATTATAATGTGTCACATGAAGACTCTAATAATTCCATTTGTGGTTGGATTCCTAGGTTTGCTTGAAAAATGTTTGAATAGGTTACTTTACGAGATCTTTGGCAGAACATGACTTCAATAAATTATTATAATGTGTCACATGAAGACTCTAATAATTCCATTTGTGGTTGGATTCCTAGGTTTGCTTGAAAAAATGTTTGAATAGGTTACTTTATGAGATCTTTGGCAGAACATGACTTCAATAAATTATTATAATGTGTGTCACATGAAGACTCTAATAATTCCATTTGTGGTTGGATTCCTAGGTTTGCTTGAAAATGTTTGAATAGGTTACTTTATGAGATCTTTGGCAGAACATGACTTCAATAAATTATTATAATGCGTCACATGAAGACTCTAATAATTCCATTTGTGGTTGGATTCCTAGGTTTGCTTGAAAAATGTTTGAATAGGTTACTTTATGAGATCTTTGGCAGAACATGACTTCAATAAATTATTATAATGTGTCACATGAAGACTCTAATAATTCCATTTGTGGTTGGATTCCTAGGTTTGCTTGAAAAATGTTAGAATAGGTTACTTTATGAGATCTTTGGCAGAACATGACTTCAATAAATTATTATAATGTGTCACATGAAGACTCTAATAATTCCATTTGTGGTTGGATTCCTAGGTTTGCTTGAAAAATGTTTGAATAGGTTACTTTATGAGATCTTTGGCAGAACATGACTTCAATAAATTATTAGTAATGTGTCACATGAAGACTCTAATAATTCCATTTGTGGTTGGATTCCTAGGTTTGCTTGAAAAATGTTTGAATAGGTTACTTTATGAGATCTTTGGCAGAACATGACTTCAATAAATTATTATAATGTGTCACATGAAGACTCTAATAATTCCATTTGTGGTTGGATTCCTAGGTTTGCTTGAAAAATGTTTGAATAGGTTACTTTATGGCAGAACATGACTTCAATAAATTATTATAATGTGTCACATGAAGACTCTAATAATTCCATTTGTGGTTGGATTCCAGGTTTGCTTGAAAATGTTTGAATAGGTTACTTTATGAGATCTTTGGCAGAACATGACTTCAATAAATTATTATAATGTGTCACATGAAGACTCTAATAATTCCATTTGTGGTTGGATTCCTAGGTTTGCTTGAAAAATGTTTGAATAGGTTACTTTCATGAGATCTTTGGCAGAACATGACTTCAATAAATTATTATAATGTGTCACATGAAGACTCTAATAATTCCATTTGTGGTTGGATTCCTAGGTTTGCTTGAAAAATGTTTGAATAGGTTACTTTATGAGATCTTTGGCAGAACATGACTTCAATAAATTATTATAATGTGTCACATGAAGACTCTAATAATTCCATTTGTGGTTGGATTCCTAGGTTTGCTTGAAAATGTTTGAATAGGTTACTTTATGAGATCTTTGGCAGAACATGACTTCAATAAATTTATTATAATGTGTCACATAAGATTCTAATAATTCCATTTGTGGTTGATTCCTAGGTTTGCTTGAAAATGTTTCAATAGGTTACTTTATGAGATCTTTGGCAGAACATGACTTCAATAAATTATTATAATGTGTCACATGAAGACTCTAATAATTCCATTTGTGGTTGGATTCCTAGGTTTGCTTGAAAAATGTTTGAATAGGTTACTTTAAGGAGATCTTTGGCAGAACATGACTTCAATAAATTATTATAATGTGTCACATGAAGACTCTAATAATTCCATTTGTGGTTGGATTCCTAGGTTTGCTTGAAAAATGTTTGAATAGGTTACTTTATGAGATCTTTGGCAGAACATGACTTCAATAAATTATTATAATGTGTCACATGAAGACTCTAATAATTCCATTTGTGGTTGGATTCCTAGGTTTGCTTGAAAAAATGTTAGAATAGGTTACTTTATGAGATCTTTGGCAGAACATGACTTCAATAAATTATTATAATGTGTCACATGAAGACTCTAATAATTCCATTTGTGGTTGGATTCCTGTGTCAGCTTGAAAATGTTAGAATAGGTTACTTTATGAGATCTTTGGCAGAACATGACTTCAATAAATTATTATAATGTGTCACATGAAGACTCTAATAATTCCATTTGTGGTTGGATTCCTAGGTTTGCTTGAAAAATGTTTGAATAGGTTACTTTATGAGATCTTTGGCAGAACATGACTTCAATAAATTATTATAATGTGTCACACGAAGACTCTAATAATTCCATTTGTGGTTGGATTCCTAGGTTTGCTTGAAAAATGTTTGAATAGGTTACTTTATGAGATCTTTGGCAGAACATGCGACTTCAATAAATTATTATAATGTGTCACATGAAGACTCTAATAATTCCATTTGTGGTTGGATTCCTAGGTTTGCTTGAAAAATGTTAGAATAGGTTACTTTATGAGATCTTTGGTGAATACATCAATAATAAATTATTATAATGTGTCACATGAAGACTCTAATAATTCCATTTGTGGTTGGATTCCTAGGTTTGCTTGAAAACGTTAGAATAGGTTACTTTATGAGATCTTTGGCAGAACATGACTTCAATAAATTATTATAATGCGTCACATGAAGACTCTAATAATTCCATTTGTGGTTGGATTCCTAGGTTTGCTTGAAAAATGTTAGAATAGGTTACTTTATGAGATCTTTAAGAACATGACTTCAATAAATTATTATACTGTGTCACATGAAGACTCTAATAATTCCATTTGTGGTTGGATTCCTAGGTTTGCTTGAAAAATGTTTGAATAGGTTACTTTATGAGATTCTTGGCAGAACATGACTTCAATAAATTATTATAATGTGTCACATGAAGATCAATAATTCCATTTGTGGTTGGATTCCTAGGTTTGCTTGAAAAATGTTAGAATAGGTTACTTTATGAGATCTTTGGTAGAACATGACTTCAATAAATTATTATAATGTGTCACATGAAGACTCTAATAATTCCATTTGTGGTTGGATTCCTAGGTTTGCTTGAAAAATGTTTGAATAGGTTACTTTATGAGATCTTTGGCAGAACATGACTTCAATAAATTATTATAATGTGTCACATGAAGACTCTAATAATTCCATTTGTGGTTGGATTCCTAGGTTTGCTATAGAAAAATGTTTGAATAGGTTACTTTATGAGATCTTTGGCAGAACATGACTTCAATAAATTATTATAATGTGTCACATGAAGACTCTAATAATTCCATTTGTGGTTGGATTCCTAGGTTTGCTTGAAAAATGTTAGGAATAGGTTACTTTATGAGATTTTTGGCAGAACATGACTTCAATAAATTATTATAATGTGTCACATGAAGACTCTAATAATTCCATTTGTGGTTGGATTCCTGTGTCGGTTTTGAAAAATGTTTGAATAGGTTACTTTATGAGACTTACAGAACATGACTTCAATAAATTATAATGTGTCACATGAAGACTCTAATAATTCCATTTGTGGGTTGGATTCTGGGGTTTGCTTGAAAAATGTTTGAATAGGTTACTTTATGAGATCTTTGGCAGAACATGACTTCAATAAATTATTATAATGTGTCACATGAAGACTCTAATAATTCCATTTGTGGTTGGATTCCTAGGTTTGCTTGAAAAATGTTTGAATAGGTTACTTTATGAGATCTTTGGCAGAATATGACTTCAATAAATTATTATAATGTGTCACATGAAGACTCTAATAATTCCATTTGTGGTTGGATTCCTAGGTTTGCTTGAAAAATGTTTGAATAGGTTACTTTTATGAGATCTTTGGCAGAACATGACTTCAATAAATTATTATAATGTGTCACATGAAGACTCTAATAATTCCATTTGTGGTTGGATTCCTAGGTTTGCTTGAAAAATGTTTGAATAGGTTACTTTATGATTCTTTGGCAGAACATGACTTCAATAAATTATTATAATGTGTCACATGAAGACTCTAATAATTCCATTTGTGGTTGGATTCCTAGGTTTGCTTGAAAAAATGTTAGAATAGGTTACTTTATGAGATCTTTGGCAGAACATGACTTCAATAAATTATTATAATGTGTCACATGAAGACTCTAATAATTCCATTTGTGGTTGGATTCCTAGGTTTGCTTGGAAAATGTTAGAATAGGTTACTTTATGAGATCTTTGGCAGAACATGACTTCAATAAATTATTATAATGTGTCACATGAAGACTCTAATAATTCCATTTGTGGTTGGATTCTAGGTTTGTTTGAAAAAATGTTTGAATAGGTTGCCATTTATGAGATCTTTGGCAGAACATGACTTCAATAAATTATTATAATGTGTCACATGAAGACTCTAATAATTCCATTTGTGGTTGGATTCCTAGGTTTGCTTGAAAAATGTTAGAATAGGTTACTTTATGAGATCTTTGGCAGAACATGACTTCAATAAATTATTATAATGTGTCACATGAAGACTCTAATAATTCCATTTGTGGTTGGATTCCTAGGGTTTGGTTGAAAAAATGTTAGAATAGGTTACTTTATGAGATCTTTGGCAGAACATGACTTCAATAAATTATTATAATGTGTCACATGAAGACTCTAATAATTCCATTTGTGGTTGGATTCCTAGGTTTGCTTGAAAATGTTAGAATAGGTTAGCTTTATGAGATCTTTGGCAGAACATGACTTCAATAAATTATTATAATGTGTCACATGAAGACTCTAATAATTCCATTTGTGGTTGGATTCCTAGGTTTGCTTGAAAAATGTTAGAATAGGTTACTTTATGAGATCTTTGGCAGAACATGACTTCAATAAATTATTATAATGTGTCACATGAAGACTCTAATAATTCCATTTGTGGTTGGATTCCTAGGTTTGCTTGAAAAATGTTAGAATAGGTTACTTTATGAGATCTTTGCAGAACATGACTTCAATAAATTATTATAATGTGTCACATGAAGACTCTAATAATTCCATTTGTGGTTGGATTCCTAGGTTTGTTGGAAAATGTTAGAATAGGTTACTTTATGAGATCTTTGGCAGAACATGACTTCAATAAATTATTATAATGTGTCACATGAAGACTTCAATAATTCCATTTGTGGTTGGATTCCTAGGTTTGCTTGAAAAATGTTAGAATAGGTTACTTTATGAGATCTTTGGCAGAACATGACTTCAATAAATTATTATAATGTGTCACATGAAGACTCTAATAATTCCATTTGTGGTTGGATTCCTAGGTTTGCTTGAAAAAATGTTAGAATAGGTTACTTTATGAGATCTTTGGCAGAACATGACTTCAATAAATTATTATAATGTGTCACATGAAGACTCTAATAATTCCATTTGTGGTTGGATTCCTAGGTTTGCTTGAAAAATGTTAGAATAGGTTACTTTATGAGATCTTTGGCAGAACATGACTTCAATAAATTATTATAATGTGTCACATGAAGACTCTAATAATTCCATTTGTGGTTGGATTCCTAGGTTTGCTTGAAAAATGTTAGAATAGGTTACTTTATGAGATCTTGGCAGAACATGACTTCAATAAATTATTATAATGTGTCACATGAAGACTCTAATAATTCCATTTGTGGTTGGATTCCTAGGTTTGCTTGAAAAATGTTTGAATTAGGTTACTTTATGAGATCTTTGGCAGAACATGACTTCAATAAATTATTATAATGTGTCACATGAAGACTCTAATAATTCCATTTGTGGTTGGATTCCTAGGTTTGCTTGAAAAAATGTTAGAATAGGTTACTTTATGAGATCTTTGGCAGAACATGACTTCAATAAATTATTATAATGTGTCACATGAAGACTCTAATAATTCCATTTGTGGTTGGATTCCTAGGTTTGCTTGAAAAATGTTAGAATAGGTTACTTTATGAGATCTTTGGCAGAACATGAGACTTCAATAAATTATTATAATGTGTCACAGCAAGACTCTAATAATTCCATTTGTGGTTGGATTCCTAGGTTTGCTTGAAAAAATGTTAGAATAGTTTACTTTATGAGATCTTTGGCAGAACATGACTTCAATAAATTATTATAATGTGTCACATGAAGACTCTAATAATTCCATTTGTGGTTGGATTCCTAGGTTTGCTTGAAAAATGTTAGAATAGGTTACTTTACGAGATCTTTGGCAGAACATGACTTCAATAAATTATTATAATGTGTCACATGAAGACTCTAATAATTCCATTTGTGGTTGGATTCCTAGGTTTGCTTGAAAAACGTTAGAATAGGTTACTTTATGAGATCTTTGGCAGAACATGACTTCAATAAATTATTATAATGTGTCACATGAAGACTCTAATAATTCCATTTGTGGTTGGATTCCTAGGTTTGTTTGAAAATGTTAGAATAGGTTACTTTATGAGATCTTTGGCAGAACATGACTTCAATAAATTATTATAATGTGTCACATGAAGACTCTAATAATTCCATTTGTAGTTGGATTCCTAGGTTTGCTTGAAAAATGTTTGAATAGGTTACTTTATGAGATCTTTGGCAGAACATGACTTCAATAAATTATTATAATGTGTCACATGAAGACTCTAATAATTCCATTTGTGGTTGGATTCCTAGGTTTGCTTGAAAAATGTTAGAATAGGTTACTTTATGAGATCTGGCAGAACATGACTTCAATAAATTATTATAATGTGTCACATGAAGACTCTAATAATTCCATTTGAAGTTGGATTCCTAGGTTTGCTTGAAAATGTTTGAATAGGTTACTTTATGAGATCTTTGGCAGAACATGACTTCAATAAATTATTATAATGTGTCACATAAAGACTCTAATAATTCCATTTGTGGTTGGATTCCTAGGTTTGCTTGAAAAATGTTAGAATAGGTTACTTTATGAGATCTTTGGCAGAACATGACTTCAATAAATTATTATAATGTGTCACATGAAGACTCTAATAATTCCATTTGTGGTTGGATTCCTAGGTTTGTTTGAAAAATGTTAGAATAGGTTACTTTATGAGATCTTGGCAGAACATGACTTCAATAAATTATTATAATGTGTCACATGAAGACTCTAATAATTCCATTTGTGGTTGGATTCCTAGGTTTGCTTGAAAAATGTTAGAATAGGTTACTTTATGAGATCTTTGGCAGAACATGACTTCAATAAATTATTATAATGTGTCACATGAAGACTCTAATAATTCCATTTGTGGTTGGATTCTAGGTTTGCTTGAAAAATGTTAGAATAGGTTACTTTATGAGATCTTTGGCAGAACATGACTTCAATAAATTATTATAATGTGTCACATGAAGACTCTAATAATTCCATTTGTGGTTGGATTCCTAGTTTGCTTGAAAAATGTTAGAATAGGTTACTTTATGAGATCTTTGGCAGAACATGACTTCAATAAATTATTATAATGTGTCACATGAAGACTCTAATAATTCCATTTGTGGTTGATTCCTAGGTTTGTTTGAAAAAATGTTAGAATAGGTTACTTTACGAGATCTTGGCAGAACATGACTTCAATAAATTATTATAATGTGTCACATGAAGACTCCAATAATTCCATTTGTGGTTGGATTCCTAGGTTTGCTTGAAAATGTTAGAATAGGTTACTTTATGAGATCTTTGCAGAACATGACTTCAATAAATTATTATAATGTGTCACATGAAGACTCTAATAATTCCATTTGTGGTTGGATTCCTAGGTTTGCTTGAAAATGTTAGAATAGGTTACTTTATGAGATCTTTGGCAGAACATGACTTCAATAAATTATTATAATGTGTCACATGAAGACTCTAATAATTCCATTTGTGGTTGGATTCCTAGGTTTGCTTGAAAAATGTTAGAATAGGTTACTTTACGAGATCTTTGGCAGAACATGACTTCAATAAATTATTATAATGTGTCACATGAAGACTCTAATAATTCCATTTGTGGTTGGATTCCTAGGTTTGCTTGAAAAATGTTAGAATAGGTTACTTTATGAGATCTTTGGCAGAACATGACTTCAATAAATTATTATAATGTGTCACATGAAGACTCTAATAATTCCATTTGTGGTTGGATTCCTAGGTTTGCTTGAAAAATGTTAGAATAGGTTACTTTATGAGATCTTTGGCAGAACATGATCAATAAATTATTATAATGTGTCACATGAAGACTCTAATAATTCCATTTGTGGTTGGATTCCTAGGTTTGCTTGAAAAATGTTAGAATAGGTTACTTTATGAGATCTTTGGCAGAACATGACTTCAATAAATTATTATAATGTGTCACATGAAGACTCTAATAATTCCATTTGTGGCTGGATTCCTAGGTTTGCTTGGAAAATGTTAGAATAGGTTACTTTATGAGATCTTTGGCAGAACATGACTTCAATAAATTATTTATAATGTGTCACATGAAGACTCTAATAATTCCATTTGTGGTTGGATTCTAGGTTTGTTTGAAAAATGTTTGAATAGGTTACTTTATGAGATCTTGGCAGAACATGACTTCAATAAATTATTATAATGTGTCACATGAAGACTCTAATAATTCCATTTGTGGTTGGATTCCTAGGTTTGCTTGAAAAATGTTAGAATAGGTTACTTTATGAGATCTTTGGCAGAACATGACTTCAATAAATTATTATAATGTGTCACATGAAGACTCTAATAATTCCATTTGTGGTTGGATTCCTAGGTTTGCTTGAAAAATGTTAGAATAGGTTACTTTATGAGATCTTTGGTATAATTATTAATTTCAATAAATTATTATAATGTCACATGAAGACTCTAATAATTCATTTGTGGTTGGATTCCTAGGTTTGCTTGAAAAATGTTAGAATAGGTTACTTTAAGAGATCTTACAGAACATGACTTCAATAAATTATTATAATGTGTCACATGAAGATCAATAATTCCATTTGTGGCTGGATTCCTAGGTTTGCTTGAAAAATGTTAGAATAGGTTACTTTATGAGATCTTTGGCAGAAACATGACTCTAACAAATTATTATAATGTGTGTCACATGAAGACTCTAATAATTCCATTTGTGGTTGGATTCCTAGGTTTGCTTGAAAAATGTTTGAATAGGTTACTTTATGAGATCTTTTGGCAGAACATGACTTCAATAAATTATTATATGTCATATGAAGACTCTAATAATTCCATTTGTGGTTGGATTCCTAGGTTTGCTTGAAAAATGTTAGAATAGGTTACTTTATGAGATCTTTGGCAGAACATGATCAATAAATATTATAATGTGTCACATGAAGACTCTAATAATTCATTTGTGGTTGGATTCCTAGGTTTGCTTGAAAATGTTAGAATAGGTTACTTTATGAGAGATCTTTGGCAGAACATGACTTCAATAAATTATTACAATGT
>JBBBDQ010017076.1:0-13594 GCA_037127315.1 Ascarosepion bandense | reverse complement strand
TAAATTCTCCTTTGTAGCCTATCGAGTACACTGAGGAGAGCGGCAGGGGCGCCTGACCATAAATGGCAGCAGTACTCCATGCACGGATGGATGGTTGACTTGTATATGTGCAGAGTGTATTCAGGCGGAAAAAACATCCTGGATCGACGCAGTGACCCAACCTTCTTAGCAGTAGATTTAGCTATGGATTCAGTATAATGGTTCCATTTGAGGTCTGGGAGAGGTAAGGCCGAGGAGGTGTAGTGTATTGGTATTGGGAGAATCGCTTGCTTCATGCTTATGGGAGGCAGGAGACGTTGCCTGTGATATTTGACAGACAACTCCTTAGTCTTGGTTCACCACAATTCTTAAATACAGGAACGACAGAAGAGAAATTCCAGCATGCAGGAAAGCAGGAAGCAGAAAGGCAATAGTTAAACGGTTTAGAGAGGACAGGGAAAGGTTCAGGAGCACACATCTTAAGGACTATTACCGGGATTCCATCGTCTCCTCACTTTATGGGATACTCCTGTCGGGGTAATATATACGTCGTGCAGTTTGGCTTCAGTTCTAATAGTGAAGTTGGGTGGGTGTACTGCAGATGAGTCAAATGTAGATTTGGATGAGAATCTGCGGGCAAAGCACTCACCTTTGTCCAAAAACTGACACGAGAACATCAAATTTATGGATTAAATGAGGTATTGTGGAATTGCTGTTGTTCAGCACTCGTTTCCAAATCCTCCAGCAGTCCTTGAAGACCGAACTTGCGATCAGCTGGGCTGTCACATTCTCTCGGCAAGTAACCGTTTGGCGTCATTTATGTTTCTCTTGCACTCATTGCGAGCAGACATGAATAGGCGACAATTGTGATCAGATGACTGTCTCCGGAATAGACAGGAAGTAATGGTTCCTCTGAGCAATGGCGGCTTAGCAGGCAGGTTAAAACCACGGAGACAAATGAGGTTTTGAGCAATACATCCTGGTGGGTATGAAGGCATCAATGCCAGCTTTCACCCATGGCCGAGCCTCAGAGGCACAGACATCAACTGGTAGATCGAACACTTTTCCCCAAGGGACGTCGCAGAGGAAATCGCGAAAGGCATCCCAGTCAACTTTTTGGTATAGGTAGGAGGTCCTATAGGTAGGGGGCTTCTGTGAGGAGTGAGATTGGAAAGAAATACTGAGAGAGACAACAGCGTGTTCGGGTGCCGAGAGGGCAAAGCTGCGAGACTTGACAGGCGTCAGGCGCAGAGGTGAAAGACATATATCTAGTAGTGAGGAATGACCAGAGGGAGTACTTGGAAGCGAGTGGGGGAAGTTCACCACTTGCGAAGGGTTTGGGAAATAGCGATGTTCATAGTGTGAATACCCGCTGGATCGAGGAACAGCGTTTCCAAGCCACTCAGAATGATGGGCGTTGAGTTCTCCGAATACAAATATGTGGGCGAATGGGTGATAGGAAATAGACTTATCTATGACGTCAGCAATGCTATCTAGTAGGGAGCAGTCAGGAAAGGAGGAGAATGGTAAAGAAAGGATAGGTAACTAACAGAACTGAGGAGAGACAGGCGGAGACATATGTATTGATGATCAGTAGATTCAAGTGAAGTCACCCTACCTATAGCTGTTCGCTGACGTAGACACCCAGCCCATGCATGTGGACAGTGGAATGGTTACATTGTTATGTTTTTTTAGAAATGTTGTTTAATTTAACTGTGATCGTAAAGAAGACCACAAGCCTACGGAAGAGCAGGGTTATAGTAAAGCCAATATATAGTGGGTTTATTATTAGTATCGAGATACCATCTCTGAATTGAGACTTATGTAAATTGATACTCAACATTGGTTTGGATGTTGCTCCTATTTTCACATGATGTTAGTCTCTGTAGTACCAGATTTCTTTCTCCTGAATTTTCTACTTCATCAGTGATCAGATATTCGAGTGTACGCTGCCATGTATAGCGACCGATATTACATAACAGTCTAGAAGTTTTCCTTTGTTTCTAACGATATTTTCCCGATTCTTTATACTTTACTTAATTTTAGAGACTTCAATGCGCCTACATATTTTGGTGTAGCATCTTTCATTCCTGTTAAAACACTTCCAAGATATTTATCACACATATTAGATGATTTGTTAAACCAGAAATGTCGTCTTTTATGTTTTTATCCCAAGAATGTTACCCGTTTCCGATACTCAGAACTGTACATTAGCAAATCTGACAATAATATGAAATGCCTTCAGAAAAGTCTTCCACTCTGTCGGGAGCTGAAAATATTCTGAATTCAACATCGAAATTTCACCATTTTCTATATATTAAAACATATAAAATTCATGTAAATTCATTGTTTGGTTTCAATAAATATATTTGATGTTTAAATAACGAAAGTAACTGTGACATCTGATTTTAAAAATGTCAACAGCCAAAATTACAGAACAGATCTTGAAATATTAAAAAGTAAATTTACAGAGAATTATCGACATTGGCTTGAACCATCGCCCCCAGGACGACTTCAGAATCTCCTGCAACTTTTCTGGACAGTTGACTTTTTTAATTTGGTGATTGCTGCCATAATTCTTGTCTTCAGATAATCTTTGTTGTAACTTAATGATTACTGTTGGTCTCTCACTCAACATGACATGATTCAACTGCTTGTGTGGCATCGTGCAAAATGCTGTTGCCAGACAGACGATTTTCATCAGCCATTGTCTCCACACAGAACAACGCACCAACTTAAATCACTTGATGTAGTCTTTCGAATTCAGTCGAAGGCCTTCACCAAGAAATTCAGAAGTTCTTTTCTCATCAGATTGATCAGAGTAGAGTTTACAAACATTCATAATCATTCTTCTACACATATAAATAAACTGAGCTGTTCTCATATTGAGACCCACTCGGAAAGATTTGTGTTGAAGTTTCCCGCTCGAATGCCAAGCAGTACATTATGTTATTTCCGAATTTCTAGTGAAATGCATTGTGTCCATGGTGCATTTTTCTCATAAAAAGGTGCCCAACTGACCGTTCTACAGTGAATTGGGCGCGTATATTGATATGCGCTAAAGTCTGCTTATTTCCGCCGAACGCCCATGGCCGGGGTAGAATCGGGTGAAGCCTTTCATTCGTCAACATGAGAAAAAAAAAATCTCACATAACAGTGATTCCTCGAAACACTGTGTTCCGTTTTCCTCTCTCGACCACCCCGGTGTCTATTCCCTTCCTGCTCTCACTTTCTCTTTCGTTCTCTCTCTCTCTCTTTCTCTCTCTCTTTCTCTCTCTCTCTCTTTCTCAGCCCCTCCTAAGAAAAGAAGAAAAGTTTAATTTTTGGGAGCAAAAATATATGCACGCATAGATATCTTCCAAATACCCATCCCTGGGTTCGAATCCAGTGTCCGCCTATATCCGTTTAACGTGTGTGCAAATAGAATCACTTACAGTGTTACAACGAATTAAAGATGTTTAAGGGATTATTTAGTTTGAAGCGATTAATGTTTGATGTTCTTGAATAATGTTTCTTTAGAGATATATCATCAATGATTTTTATGCGTTGATTGCGATTAATCTGGGCACACAGTTTAATAACATATTTGTTAAAATCCACGAATTATAGACCATTTGAGAAAGGACTGACAATTTTTCACAAACCACAGATACTTTATTAACACAAATAAATTAGAGGGCCAATATAACAAAAAACAAAAAATGAAATGAGAATCAACACTAATAAAATCTCACACATTTTCCCGTCCAAATGAAATGTATATTTCATAAACAATATTTCTCTAAATTCACTGTCGGTGTCGAAATAAGTTTTTACAAATCATTTGATATGTTAAAATCAGTGATAGAAATAAGGACAAAACGTTAAATTCAAATCAACAATCTACTTTTATTTTGCACATTGAAATATTACAATAACAAATGAAAAGTAATCATGTCCAGTATTTCAATTGTCTATGACTCCTTGCTGCCTTCAGCATCGGCATCGGCGGCAGCTTCTGTGGCTGTCTCTCAGTCACTTGAACATCTTCACCAGAAGCTTCTTGCTGTTCCTCTGCGACGACGTTGCTTACTGAAAGAAGCAAAAACATTATTAATAATATAATATTTTTTAGTTAAAAAATGTTTTTCACTGTAGAATGTAATGTGATTATTTAATAAATTTGTTTTTATATTTGCAATATATATTCTACAAATTAGATGAAATCTCTTTCAGAATTTCTGGAAAGAACATTTTGTGCAAAGCAGTTACAATTCAGTTAAAAACATTTAAAAGAAATCTGATAAATTATGTAAAATTTTTATGCATGACTTAAAATTTATTAACTGTTCGTACCTGCGAAGGCAGTGAAGACGCAGAGAGCCAGAAGAAAGATGAGTTTTCCAGACATGATTATCTGTAAGATATTCAATATAATTAATAATATATAATAATTGTGTAAAATGATTTGCAGGACCTCAATCAAATCATTCGCAATAGTTAAGGTACTTATCTTGAATTTCTTTATAGGTAATAACTAACATTTTCATTATCATTTAGTAATATGTATGGCGACAGATAAATTGAAAGCATTTTTTTTTATTTTATTTATTATCTGATAGCACCTGCTTACGTCAAAATTAAATTCTCCTTTCCGGACGTTATCCGGTAAATATCTAAATATATGACTTCGATTATCATGTGCTGTGATGTTGGACATGCAGTTGATGTAATCAATAAATTTTCAGCATGGGAAATCAGAGCCGGGTTCAATTTCTTATCAGGTTAGTGTCATTCATTTACGCACGGTTATATCTTGCCAATCCCATTGACCGAAATGAGACCTGAACGTTGACTTGTCAGATCCGTAGCCACCAATCAAAAATATGTCGATTGCAGTACAAGAATGACCTATTTCTCCATATATATGAAATCTATGTTGACATTAAGTTAACGTTAAATATAGGACACACACACACACACACACACACACACACACACACACACACACACACACACATGCACACACACACACACACACACATACTAACACACACACATACACAAATAAAGAAATACAAACACACACACAGATGATATTCATTGATTTGACTTAAAGTGTAATTGGTAAGACATCGGAAATAATAAACCTTCATGAAATACAGATTACTATTTTAGCAAAACTCTCTGAATATAAAATTGTCCACAAATGTAAATGTAAAGAAATAGCGATAATAATATTTGTAGTGACTTACTTTGTGGTGCTGTGTTGTGGGAACACAAATTGACGATTCTTTGATTGACGTTGTCAAAGAAAGTGACTTAGATGTGAGAGATCCCGATTTTTATAGCAGAATATCTACGTGACTTAATTTAATTCCCTTTGTTGTATTATGAAAGAGTTAGTACTTTTCAAGAAAGTATTGTCTTTGGAATCTTAAAAGGGGTTTAATCTTTATTTACATATGACTAGCCACCAGCCTTTGTCCTTTATTAAGATTATTTTATCAAAGGACTTTTAAGTATTTCGTATTTATACTTAAATCGGATATTTTTCAATGTGTGTCTATGTTAATACGTCATTAACCTTTAATGAATTGGATTTTACGAAAGCACAGTAAAGAGTTTTGTTTTGAAAATTCTAAGTAGAAGTATATATTTGATTCTCCGATAAGAAGATTCGAAAATGTCTACTCGTTTAGACTTGTCAAAATATCATGATGAAATATTTTGATTGACATTCGTTGCCAAATTCTTAACTATTCATTATTAGATTGCCTTTCTACCAAGGTTATTCAAAGACTTTTTATTCAACGATCATGCTGACGTCGGCAGATGATGCAAAACCTTGAGCTTTGACGCTTTGTACATACAATGGTTCTTGAAGCTATTAACGATCATGGCTCTCCACGACATTTTTATCTTTTTTTAGCGCTTAAAATCATTTGACTTTTCAATATCTATCCAACTCCTGGTTCCGACATTTATTTACACGGGCTCCTTAGTATTGTTTCATACTCCTTCTTTCTGTTCCTATTTCTTTCCAATAAATTTACCACCAATTTCTTCGATCCTTCTTATATCTAAATTTTATCTCTAACTGATATTAAATATAAATATCGTCTTCATTTCCATTTTTTTCGAAATTAAAGTTTATAGTCAAAATTGCTTTTATTAATTCAACGCCAAATTTATTGGAAGTGTAAATTGACAACGATATTTCGAACCATTTTGCTCTACATTTGATAAAAAATGCTGTTCCTCAACCCCAACTAATCAACAGGTTTGAGGTCCTCAGCTCCTCAGCGAACAAGGCTGAATAATTTGCCCGTTGATTCTCGACCAATTCGTGTCTGGATTCTTCTGGAGTCCAGGCACCCGATTTACCATCTAGAACTGAGGCCAAATTGAATGACGTCCACATCACGCCCTCGCTGATTTCTAGCATAATATCAATATTTGACCCTCACAAGCCGAGTGGTGGGGACGGAATCCCAATCATAGTCTTCAAGAAATGTGCCCCTGAACTCTCCACTGTCCTTTCTAAGCTCTACAACCTCTGCCTATCTTCCCACTCCTACTAAGAACATTAGTGAACCCTTGCAACCCACCAATTAAAGTCCTATCAGCCATTATCAATTCACCAGGTCTACTGCTGATATGCTAACGACCATCACCGAGTATAAATACCAGGCTCTCGACAAGAATGGTGAAGCCCGAACTGTCGCCCTAGATATCTCTAAAGCGTTGGACAGAGTATGGCATGCCGGCCTTCTATGGAAACTGCGAAACTACGGCATTACAGGACTTTTGTTGGACTTGATCCAGTCATTCCTCTCCAACCGCACAGTGAAGGTGGTTTTAAACGGACATGCCTCCCAGGACTACCCTACAAACGCGGGTGTACTACAAGGCTCAACCGAGGTCCTACGCTCTTTCTAATCTACATCAATGGTTCTCCCCGATGCCATAAGATCACAAGTAGACATGTACGCCGATGATACCACATTATACGCTCGCCTCGATCAAAAATCTGGTGTTGATGACAAGGCGAACCTCGCGGCTTGAAAAGATCCTCCAATTCGTGTTAGATTGGGGTAGGAAATGGCTCGTAAAATTCAATTCTTCCAAAACGAAGCTGTCAATTAACCACCACAGACTACTGCACCTCCCACCCATTAGCATGGAACAGGCATGCCGCCCAGAGAGTAAAACACTACAACTGCTTGGCCTGACATTCTCGGCGGACCTCAAGTGGAATGACTACGTCGAATCCATTGCTAAATACGCAGCTATGAAAGTCGGCTCTCTGTGCAGGGCACGGAAATTCTTTCCGCTTGAATCTATCCTACACTTATACAAATCTACCATCCGCCCGTGTTTTGAATACTGTTGCCACATCTGGTCGGGTGCCTACTATTCTCCTCGGGCTTCTTGACAAAATTCAGCGAGGAATCTATAATGTGATTCATACCGACAGCTGACCGCCTGCAGTCACTCTCTCACAGGCGTGACGTGGCTTCCCTGTGCCTCTTCTGTAATTAATTTCATGGTTTCTGCTCTGATGAACTTAGAATTACTGGGTGCCCCCTAAGTGTGAGTTTGCACGAGATACTAGCTTGGCAACTAGGCCCCACCCTTTTACAGTGAAACCGATGAAATGTAACTCCAATTTCTACTCCAAGAGATTCTTTTCTCGCACTTCCCCTTGTGGAATTCCCTTCTGTATGCTTGCTTCGCCGACGCCTATGACCTGCAGGAATTTAAATGTGAGGTCAATAGACACCTCCTAACACACTAGTCTTCCCATTCTCTCCTAATCTCCACCTATGTATATCTATTCGTCTATCGCCCTGTGTAACCCCCTGCGCGATAGTGGCTGTGGAATGCCTTGCTTGGGGTGACATAATTTAAAAACAAAAAAAAGCTGTGTCATTATTTAATTAGTTAAGACTCTTTTTGTTTTAATAAACAATATATATTAAAGACATTATAGACTAAAAAAATAGAAATTAATCTGTTAAAAAGTTTCTTTTGCGTACATATCTTAAAGCAACTACCGTAAGTATATGTAACAAATTTACGCTAGATTTTTAGTTGATTGAAGGTAACAAAACTTAAGCAGGTACATCTATTCATTTCGAAAACCAACTTTTAATTTGAACTTTTAGAAAAAAAAGATTCTTGAAACTTTTGTTTCAGATTTTATTGAAAGGTAAAAGATTAAACTTCTATTTCCAGTAAGTGAAATATTTTTCTAGATTTCAAACAAACATATTATTGATTAGAATCTGAAAGTTTGTAATGTTTTTTTCAATTCTTCTATTTTTGTGCGATTGAAGCATTTGAAAAAAAAACACTTCTTGGTTTTAAAACATTCAAAATTGAAATAAATCTATAACATATAATTTTTAGAACATTAGCAAATTTACTGTTGAATTAATCAGATTTACACAAGTATTACTTCTTTATAGCATAAAATTGAGAATAAAATTATTTCTTATAAACAGTGTTGCATTCTGGCCATTCCCTTGTTTTTGACATACTGATGACATCTCGACAGTTGCAGAGGAAAGATATATGTAGTGTATGGAAACTGGAAATTATAAAATTGTCAAAATCATTTCCAGTAACAAACCACGTGGAACACATGACATTATCATGGACACAGAGAAATTAGCACATGCAGAAAAAATATATTCAAATAATTATAAAATTAACAATTATTGTAAAAATGCGATGGCTCGATGATTGTTTTAAACATTCAAATTTTCGATTAGTAAATATAGTCTTTAATTAATAACGTAACAGCCCAACACCTAAAAGACTTTGAAATTATTTGACAATATGTTTTGACACTTTATAAATAATTACAATTTCAAAGAAATAAACAGTTCTTTAAAAATTGCATTAATAATCGAATTTCTATTTTTTAGTTTATAATGTCTTTAATATATATTGTTTATTGAAGCGAAAAAGAGCTTAACTAATTAAATAAGTCATAGTTTTATTGCATTTTTTATCAAATGGGGGAGCAAAATGGTGGGAAAGATAATTGATTATTTACACTCTCCAATAAATTTTAATTCAACTAATAAAATCCAATTTTGATTATAAAATTTAATTTCGTAAAATCAGGAATGTGTTTTTACAGAGGAGTACTGGGAATACTATAGATATTCCTTTGTTTTAAGAAAAATGAAAATGAAGACGATATTTATACTTAATATCAATTAGAGATTACATTTAGATATGAGAAAGAAGGATCGATAAAAATGGTAGTCAATTTATTGGAAAGAAATAGGAACAGAAAGAAACAGTATGAAACAATATTAACGAGATCGTGTAAATAAATGTCGGAACCAGGAGTTGGATAGATATTGAAATGACAAAAGTTTTTAACCGCTAAAAAGATCAGAATGTCGCGGAGAGCCATGATCGTTAATATCTTCAAGAACCATGGTATGTACAAGGAGTCAAAGCTCAAGGTTTTGCATCATCGCCGCCGACGTCAGCATGATCTTTGAAAAAAAGTCTTTGAATAATCTTTGGGAGAAGGGCAATCTAATAATGAATAGTTAAGAATTTGGCAACGAATGTCAATCAAAATTTGTTGAAGGAAATGAAAAGTTAATATAAAAATCTGCCAAACAACAAAAAGATGTAAGCGAGTTTCTTTGAAATATCGAATAAGTTAAAAGATATTTGACTTTTTGTTTGTCTTTCAATAATTAAATCTGCAAACTAACTCAATCAAATGTTTCATCGTGATATCTTGACAAGTCTAAACGAGAAGACATTTTCGAATCTTCTTATCTGAGGATCAAATATATATTTCTACTTAGAAGTTACAAAACAAAAACTCATACTGTGCTTTCGTAAAATCCAATTCATTAAAGGTTAATGACGTATTAACACAGACACACAATGAAAAATATCCGATTTAAGAATAAATAAGAAATACTTAAAAGTCCTTTGATGAAATAAATCTTAATAAATGACAAAGACTGGTGGCTAGTCAATGTTTAAGCAGAAATAAATAAATTGGCACGAATAAATCATAAACATCTTATTTGAAATATGAAAAGAAGTAAAACATAGTTTTGTCATATATAAATAATGATTAAACCCCTTCTTAACATTCCAAAGAGAATTTTTATTAAAAAGTACTAATTCTTTCATAATACAGCAAAAGGAATTAAATTAACTCGCAGATATTCCGCTATAAAAATCGGGTTTTCTCACATCTAAGTCACTTTCTTTGAAAACGTTCAACTGTTGAATCGTCAATTTGTCTTCCCACAACACAGCACCACAAAGTAAGTCAATACAATTATTATTATCGCTATTTCTTTACATTTACATTTGTGAACAATTTTATATTCAGAGAGTTTTGCTAAAACAGGAATCTGTATTTCATGAAGGTTTATTATTTCCGATGTCTTACCAATTACGCTTTAAATCAAATCAATGAATATCATGTGTGTGTGATTGTGTTTCTGTTTATTTGTGTATGTGTGAGTGTGTGTGCGTGTGTGTGTGTGAGTGTGTGTGACTGTGTGTGTGACTGTGTGCATGTCTGGGTGTGTCTGTGTGTCCTATATTTAGCGTCAACTTTCCACAGATTCCATATATATGGAGAAATAGGTCATTCTTTTAATGCAATCGAGAAAATCATTGATTGGTAGCTACAGATGTGACAAGCTTCAAGTTCATGTCTCATTTCGGTCAATGGGAGTCTAAAGATATTTGTGCGTAAATGAATGACACTAACCCGATAAGAAATTTGAACCCGGCTCTACTTTCCAGGCTTAACGTTTATTGATTACATCAATTGCATGTCCAACATTACAGCAGATGATAATCGAAGTCATATATTTAGATATTTACGGATATGGCCGGAAAGGACAATTTACTTATTTGACGTAAGCAGGTGCTAACAGATAATAAATAAAATAAATAATGCTTTCAATTTATAAGTCGCCCTACATATTACTCAATGATATTAAATATTTATTTGTTATTACCTGTAATGAAATTCAAGATAACTACCTTGACTATTGCGAATGAGCGAGGGCCTGCAAACCTTCTTATACCATTATTATATATTATTAATTATTTTGAATATTTTTTACAGATCATCATGTCTGGAAAACTCATCTTTCTTTTGGCTCTCTGCGTCTTCACTGCCTTCGCAGGTAAGAATAATTAATATATTTTAAGTTATGCATAAATATTTTACATATTTTATCAGTTTATTTTAAATTTTTTAACTTGAACTGTAACTGCTTTGTCCGAAATATTCTTTTCAGATATTTTTAGAAGATTTCATCTAATATGTCGAATATATATTGCAAATATAAAAACAAATTTAATATACAATCATTACATTCTACAGTGAAAAAATATTTTTTAACTAAAACTATTATATTATTAATAATGTTTTGCTTCTTTTCAGTAAGCAACGTCATCGCAGAGGAACAGCAAGAAGCTTCTGGTGAAGATGTTCAAGTGACTGAGGAGACAGCCACAGAAGCTGCCGCCGATGTCGATGCTGAAGGCAACAATAAATCATAGACAATTGAATTACTGGACATGATTACTTTTCATTTTGCTATTGTAATAATTTCAATGTGCTAAATAAAAGTAGATTGTTGATTTGAATTTAACGATTTGTCCTTTGGCTATATAACTGATTTTAACATATCAAATGATTTGAAAAACTTTCTCGACGCCGACAGTGATTTTAGACTTCAATATATTATTAAACTGTGTACTTGAATTAATCACTACGCAATCTTTGTAAATATTTGATGATATATCTCTAAAGATAAATTATTCAAGAGCCATCAAAAATTAATCGCTTGAAACTAAATAACTCTTAAACATCTTTATTTCGTTTGTAACACTGCGTTGATTCTATTTGCACACACGTTAAGCGGATATAGAGGAACGTTGATTGAACCCAGGGATAGGTGTTTAGAAGATATCTATGCGTACATATATTTTGTTCCCCAAAATCTCAACCTTTTCTTCTTTTCTTAGAAGGGGCTAAAGAAAGAGAAAAAGAAAGAGAGAGAGAAAAAAAGAAAGAAAGAGAAAGTGAGCAGGAAGGGAATAGACATCGGGGTGGACGAAAGTAAAAGGTCCAAACACAGAGTGTTTCCGAGAAATCACTGTTATGTGAGATTTATTTTTCTCATATTGGCCAAAGAAAGGCTTCACTCGATTCTCCACTAATTTTGCTTTCTCTTTGCAATATGGATCATTTGGAATCACACTGTACTGATGAGAAGATAACTAGTGACACCTGTTAACTGTGTGGAATTTAGTTTTCTCAAATATTAGTTGCCTGAAATGAAATATGACAGTGAACCATTGATTCCCATTAGTTTCATAAATTCTTATGTTATGTTAATGATTGTTTTAGTATTGTTTCTATATGTCCATTCGATAAATAATAAAAAGTGAATACAGATCAATATTAAAGTAGCATTATTATTATTAATAGAGTGCTTGAAAAAAGAGAAAATATATTGGTATTCTCAACTATTCAAGGATTACTACTGCAGGAAAAATTTAATATATCCATGATATCCTAACACATTCATGAGATGGAAGAAAGGATGAAAATATACAAAATAATCCTGTTCAAAATCTTTCAAACATTTAAGCATATCATACACAACACTGAAATAAGAAGATGCAAAATGCACTCACTCACACACACACATATACACAAACGACACACACACGCACAAACACCCAAACTTATATATAAGCGTGATTGATACCGACTTAGCTGACCGTCTGCAGTCACTCTCTCACCGGCGTGACGTGGCTTCTCTGTGCTGTCTCTATAAATACTTTTTTCCCATGGCTTCTGCTCTGACGAACTTAAATCGCTGGTGCCCCCTACGTGTGAGTTCGCACGAGATACTAGATTGGCAAATAGGTCTCATACTTTTACAGTGAAACCGATGAAATGGAACCATAATTTCTACTCGAACAGCTTCTTTCTCGCACTTCCCGCCTAATAGGAATTCCTGCCGCATGCTTGCTTCCCCGACGGCTGTAACCTCCAAGAGTTTAAATGTAAGGTCCAATGAACACCTCCTAACACACTAACCCTCCCATTCTCTCCAAATCTCCCTATGTACATCCTAACTCGTCACTCGCCTATGTAAACCACTGCGCTATGTTAGCAGTGGAATGCCTTACTTGGTGCTGCTGATTAAAACAAATATATATATATATATATATATATATAGAGAGAGAGAGAGAAGGTACTCTAGCCAACATATACAGGTTGAGATGAGGAAATTGTTACTATTTGTATTATTTCTAATTTCATGCATGCACATTGATTTTGAGGAATTCACCGTGTAGTACTGTCATTTGGGCACATTTTGTGAGAAAAAAAGCAACATGACACAATTCATGTTTCGCAAATTCGGAAATAGCATAATGTACTGCTTGGCTTTCGAGGCAGAAAATCCAATACAAATATTTCCGAGTGGGTCTCAATATGAGAACAGCTCAATATATTTATATGTGTAGAATAGTGATTATGAATGTTTGTAAACCTCACTCTGATCAATCTGATGAGAAAATAACTTGTGAATTTCGTAGGGAA
>JBBBDQ010017064.1:0-18239 GCA_037127315.1 Ascarosepion bandense | reverse complement strand
TTCTTTTGTCATTCTCCTCACTAATGCCCTTCCTCGTTTTCTTTTACTCCTAGTAATCCCTTGGAGTCTTGATTTTTATCGCCATCTTCTATTATCCTGAACCCTGTTCTTTTTATTGTCATTTCTCCTCACTATTACCTTCTCATTTTCTTTTACTCTAGTAATCCTTGAGTCTTAGGTGCATTGTCGCCATCTTCGGTTATCCTGAACCCTGTTCTTTTGTCATTTCTCCTCACTAAAGTCTTCTCATTTTCTTTTTACTCCTAGTAATCCCTTGAGTCTTAGGTGCATTGTCGCCATCTTCTATTATCTGAACCCTGTTCTTTTATTGTCATTTTCTCCTCACTAATGCCTTCTCCCTGCTTTTACTCCTAGTAATCCCTTTGAGTCTTAGGTGCATTGTCGCCATCTTCTATTATCTGAACCTGTTCTTTTATTGTCATTCTCCTCACTAAAGTCTTCTCATTTTCTTTTACTCCTAGTAATCCCTTGAGTCTTAGGTGCATTGTCGCCATCTTCGGTTATCCTGAACCCTGTTCTTTTATTGTCATTTCTCCTCACTAAAGTCTTCTCATTTTCACTATCTATTAATCCCTTGAGTCATAGGTGCATTGTCGCCATCTTCTATTATCCTGAACCCTGTTCTTTTATTGTCATTTCTCCTCACTAATGCCTTCTCATTTTTCTTTTACTCTAGTAATCCCTTGAGTCTTAGGTGCATTGTCGCCATCTTCTATTATCCTGAACCCTATTTTATTGTCATTTCTCCTCACTAAAGTCTTCTCATTTTCTTTTACTCCTAGTAATCCCTTCAGGTCTTAGGTGCATTGTCGCCATCTTCTATTATCCTGAACCCTGTTCTTTTGTGTCATTTCTCCTCACTAATGCCTTCTCATTTTCTTCTTGCTCTAGTAATCCTTGATCTTAGGTGCATTGTCGCCATCTTCTATTATCCTGAACCCTGTTCTTTTTGTGTCATTTCTCCTCACTAATGCCTTCTCATTTTCTTTTACTCTGTATCCCTTGAGTCTTAGGTGCATTGTCGCCATCTTCTATTATCCTGAACCCTGTTCTTTTATTGTCATTTCTCCTCACTAATGCCTTCTCATTTTCTTTTACTCCTAGTAATCCCTTGAGTCTTAGGTGCATTGTCGCCATCTTCTATTATCTGAACTGTTCTTTTATTGTCATTTCTCCTCACTAAAGTCTTCTCATTTTCTTTTACTCTAGTAATCCCTTGAGTCTTAGGTGCATTGTCGCCATCTTCGGTTATCCTGAACTGTTCTTTATTGTCATTTCTCCTCACTAAAGTCTTCTCCATTTCTTTTACTCCTAGTAATCCCTTGAGTCTGGTGCATTGTCGCCATCTTCTATTATCTGAACCTGTTCTTTGTTATCATTTCTCTCACTAATGCCTTCTCATTTTCTTTTACTCTAGTAATCCCTTGAGTCTTAGGTGCATTGTCGCCATCTTCTATTATCCTGAACCCTGTTCTTTTATTGTCATTTCTCTCACTAATGCCTTCTCATTTTCTTTTACTCTAGTAATCCCTTGAGTCTTAGGTGCATTGTCGCCATCTTCTGTTATCCTGAGCCTGTTCTTTTATTGTCATTTCTCCTCACTAAAGTCTTCTCATTTTCTTTTACTCTAATGATATCAGTCTTAGGTGCGCTGTCGCCATCTTCTATTATACGAACCTGTTCTTTTATTGTCATTTCTCCTCACTAATGCCTTCTCATTTTCTTTTACTCTAGTAATCCCCTTGATCTTAGGTGCATTGTCGCCATCTTCTATTATCCTGAACCCTGTTCTTTTATTGTCATTTCTCCTACTAATGCCTTCTCATTTTTCTTTTACTCCTAGTAATCCCTTGAGTCTTAGGTGCATTGTCGCCATCTTCGGTTATCCTGAACCCTGTTCTTTTATTGTCATTTCTCCATCACTAAAGTCTTCATTTCTTTTACTCCTAGTAATCCCATAGGTCTTGAGTGCATTGTCGCCATCTTCGGTTGTATCTGAACCACTGTTCTTTTATTTGTCTTCTCCTCACTAAAGTCTTCATTTCTTTTACTCCTAGTAATCCCTTGAGTCTTGGTAGCTGTCATAATATTGATTTATCCTGGAAACCTGTTCTTGTGTCATTTCTACTCTCTGAAGTCTTCTCAATGTTTTCTGCTCTATAGTAATCCCTTGAGTCTTAGGTACATTGTCGCCATCTTCAGTTATACTGAACCCTGTTCTTTTGTGTCATTTCTCCTCATAGTCTCTCATTTCTTTTACTCTAGTAATCCCTTGAGTCTTAGGTGCATTGTCTCCATCTTCGGTTATCCTGAACCCTGTTCTTTTCTGTCATTTCTCCTCACTAAGTCTTCTCTTTTCTTTTTACTCTAGTAATCCCTTGAGTCTTAGGTGCATTGTCGCCATCTTCGGTTATCTGAACCCTGTTCTTTTATTGCTCATTTCTCCTCTTACTAAAGTCTTCTCCATTTTCTTTTACTCCTAGTAATCCCTTGGTCTTAGGTACATTGTCGCCATCTTCAGTTATCTCTGAACCTGTTCTTTTATTGTCATTTCTCCTCACTAATGCCTTCTCATTTTCTTTACTCTAGTAATCCCTTGAGTCTTAGTGGCATTGTCGCCATCTTCTATTATCCTGAACCCTGTTCTTTTATTGTCATTTCTCCTCACTAATGCCTTCTCATTTTCTTTTACTCCTAGTAATCCCTTGAGTCTTAGGTGCATTGTCGCCATCTTCTATTATCCTGAACCCTGTTCTTTTATTGTATTTCTCCTCACTAATGCCTTCTCATTTTCTTTTACTCCTAGTAATCCCTTGAGTCTTAGTGGCATTATCGCCATCTTTTCTATTATCTGAACCCTGTTCTTTTATTGTCATTTCTGCCTCACTAAAGTCTTCTCATTTTCTTTTACTCCCTAGTAATCCCTTGAGTCTTAGGTGCATTGTCGCCATCTTCTATTATCCTGAACCCTGTTCTTTTATTGTCATTTCTCTCACTAATGCCTTCTCATTTTCTTTTTTACTCCTAGTAATCCCTTGAGTCTTAGGTGCATTGTCGCCATCTTGGTTATCCTGAACCCTGTTCTTTTGTGTCATTTCTCCTCACTAAAGTCTTCTCATTTCTTTTACTCCTAGTAATCCCTTGAGTCTTAGGTGCATTGTCGCCATCTTCTGTTATCCTGAACCCTGTTCTTTTATTGTCATTTCTCTCTGCTAAAGTCTTCTCATTTTCTTTTTACTCTGTGTCCTTAGTCTTAGTGCATTGTCGCCATCTTCTATTATCCTGAACCCTGTTCTTTTATTGTCATTCCTCCTACTAAAGTCTTCTCATTTTTCTTTTCTCCTAGTATTCCCTTGAGTCTTAGGTGCATTGTCGCCATCTTTTGTTATCCTGAACCCTGTTTCTTGGTATCCATTTCTCCTCACTAGAGTCTTCTCATTTTCTTTTACTCCTAGTAATCCTTGGAGTCTTAGGTGCCTTCAGCCGCCATCTTCAGTTTATCCTGAACCCTGTTCTTTTATTGTCATTTCTCCTCACTAAAGTCTTCTCATTTTCTTTTTCCCTCCTAATGTCCCTTGATCTTAGGTGCATTGTCGCCATCTTCTGTTATCCTGAACCCTGTTCTTTTATTGTCATTTTCACTAAAGTCTTCTCATTTCTTTTATATAGTAATCCCTTAGTCTTATGTTGCATTGTCATATCTTCTATTATCCTGAACCCTGTTCTTTTATTGTCTCATTTCTCTCACTAATGCCTTCTCATTTTCTTTTACTCCTAGTAATCCCTTGATCTTAGGTGCATTGTCGCCATCTTCAGTTATCCTGAACCCTGTGCTTTTATTGTCATTTCTCCTCACTAAAGTCTTCTCATTTCTTTTACTCTAATGGCTCCCTTGAGTCTTGATTGCATTGTCGCCATCTTCTATTATCCTGAACTTCTCTTCTTTTATTGTCATTTCTCCTCACTAAAGTCTTCTCATTTTCTTTTACTCTAATGTCCCTTGAGTCTTAGGTGCATTGTCGCCATCTTCTATTATCTGAACCCTGTTCTTTTGTTGTCATTTCTCTCACTAATGCCTTCTCTCATTTTCTTTTACTCTAAGCAATCCCTTGAGTCTTAGGTGCATTGTCGCCATCTTCTATTATCCTGAACCCTGTTCTTTTATTGTCATTTCTCTCACACTAAAGTCTTCTCATTTTTTCTTTTGCTCCTAGTAATCCCTTGAGTCTTAGATGCATTGTCGCCATCTTCTGTATCCTGAACCCTGTTCTTTTATTGTCATTCTCCTCACTAAAGTCTTCTCATTTTCTTTTACTCCTAGTAATCCCTTGAGTCTTAGGTGCATTGTCGCCATCTTCTATTATCCTGAACCCTGTTCTTTTATTGTCATTTCTCCTCACTAATGCCTTCTCATTTTCTTTTACTCCTAGTAATCGCGAGTCTTAGGTGCATTGTCGCCATCTTCGGTTATCTGACCCCTGTTCTTTTATTGTCATTTCTCTGCTACTAAAGTCTTCTCATTTTCTTTTACTCTAGTAATCCCTTGAGTCTTAGGTGCATTGTCGCCATCTTCTATTATCCTGAACCCTGTTCTTTTATTGTCATTTCTCCTCACTAAAGTCTTCTCATTTTCTTTTACTCCTAGTAATCATGAGTCTTAGGTGCATTGTCGCCATCTTCTATTATCTGACCTGTTCTTTTTATTGTCATTTCTCTCACCTAATGCCTTCTCATTTTCACTTCTTTTACTCTAGTAATCCCTTGAGTCTTAGGTGCATTGTCGCCATCTTCAATATCCTGAACCTGTTCTTTATTGTCATTTCTCCTCACTAAAAGTCTTCTCATTTTCTTTTACTCCTAGTAATCCCCTTGAGTCTTAGGTGCATTGTCGCCATCTTCTATTATCCTGAACCCTGTTCTTTTATTGTCATTTCTCCTCACTAAAGTCTTCTCATTTTCTTTTACTCCTAGTAATCCCTTGAGTCTTAGGTGCATTGTCGCCATCTTCAATATCCTGAACCCTGTTCTTTTGGCCATCATTTCTCCTCACTAGCTTACCTTCTCATTTTCTTTTACTCTAGTAATCCTATGAGTCTTAGGTGCATTGTCGCCATCTTCTATTATCCTGAACCCTGTTCTTTTGTGTCATTTCTCCTCACTAATGCCTTCTCATTTTCTTTTTGCTACTCCTAGTAATCCCTTGAGTCTTAGGTGCATTGTCGCCATCTTCTATCTGAACCCTGTTCTTTTATTGTCATTTCTCCTCACTAAAGTCACTTCTCATTTCTTTTACTCCTAGTAATCCCTTGAGTCTTAGGTGCATTGTCGCCATCTTCTATTATCCTGAACCCTGTTCTTGTTATCATTTCTCACTCACTAATGCCTTCTCATTTTCTTTTACTCTAGTAATCCCTTGAGTCTTAGGTGCATTGTCGCCATCTTCTGTTATCTGAAGCCCTGTTCTTTTATTGTCATTTCTCTCCTGCTTCACCTTCTCATTTTCTTTTACTCCTAGTAATCCCTTGAGTCTTAGGTGCATTCGCCATCTTCTATTATCTAGAACCCTGTTCTTTTATTGTCATTTCTCCTCACTAAAGTCTTCTCATTTTCTTTTACTCCTAGTAATCCCTTGAGTGTAGGTGCATTGTCGCCATCTTCTATTATCGAACCTGTTCTTTTATTGTCATTTCTCCTCACTAAAGTCTTCTCATTTTCTTTTATCCTAGTAATCCCTTGAGTCTTAGGTGCATTGTCGCCATCTTCTATTATCCTGAACCCTGTTCTTTTATTGTCATTTCTCCTCACTAAAGTCTTCTCATTTTCTTTTACTCCTAGTAATCCCTTGAGTCTTAGGTGCATTGTCGCCATCTTCTATCCTGAACCCTGTTTCTTTTATTGTCATTCTCCTCACTAATGCCTTCTCATTTCTTTTACTCCTAGTAATCCCTTGAGTCTTAGGTGCATTGTCGCCATCTTCTATTATCCTGAACCCTGTTCTTTTATTGTCATTTCTCCTCACTAATGCCTTCTCATTTTCTGCTCCTAGTAATCCCTTGAGTCTTAGGTGCATTGTCAACATCTTCTATTATCCTGAACCCTGTTCTTTTATTGTCATTTCTCCTCACTAATGCCTTCTCATTTCTTTTACTCTAGTAATCCCTTAGTCTTAGGTGCATTGTCGCCATCTTCTATTATCCTGAACCCTGTTCTTTTATTGTCATTTCTCCTCACTAATGCCTTCTCATTTTCTTTTACTCTAGTAATCCCTTAGTCTTAGTGGCATTGTCGCCATCTTCTATTATCCTGAACCCTGTTCTTTTGTATTTCTCCTCACTAAAAGTCTTCTCATTTCTTTTACTCTAGTAATCCCTTGAGTCTTAGGTGCATTTATCTTATCTTCTATTATCCTGAACCCTGTTCTTTTATTGTCATTTCTCCTCACTAATGCCTTCTCATTTTCTTTTACTCCTAGTAATCCCTTGAGTCTTAGTGGCATTATCGCCATCTTCTATTATCCTAGACACTGTTCTTTTATTGTCATTTCTCCTCACTAAAGTCTTCTCATTTTCTTTTACTCCTAATCGCTTGCGTTTAGAACGTATCGCCATCTTCTATTATCCTGAACCCTGTTCTTTTATTGTCATTCTCCTCACTAATGCCTTCTCATTTCTTTTTACTCTGTAGTAATCATAGTCTTAGTGGCATTGTCGCCATCTTCTATATCCTGAACCCTGTTCTTTTATTGTCATTTCTTCTCACTAAAGGTTTTCTCATTTTCTTTTACTCCTAGTAATCCCTTGAGTCTTAGGTGCATTGTCGCCATCTTCTATTATCCTGAACCCTGTTCTTTTATGGTCATTTCTTCTCTATAAAGTTTTTCGCATTTCTTTTTTTACTCTAGTAATCCCTTGAGTCTTAGGTGCATTGTCGCCATCTTCTATTATCTGAACCTGTTCTTTTATTGTCATTTCTTCTCACTAAAGTTTTCTCTATTTCTTTTACTCTAGTAATCCCTTGAGTCTTTAGGTGCATTGTATATGTTATTATCCTGAGCTGTTCTTTTATTGTCATTTCTCCTCACTAAAGTCTTCTCATTTTCTTTTACTCCTAGTAATCCCTTGAGTCTTAGGTGCATTGTCGCCATCTTCTATTATCCTGAACCCTGTTCTTTTATTGTCATTTCTCCTCACTAAAGTCTTCTCATTTTCTTTTACTCTAGTAATCCCTTGAGTCTTAGGTGCATTGTCGCCATCTTCTATTATCCTGAACCCTGTTCTTTTATTGTCATTCTCCTCACTAATGCCTTCTCATTTCTTTTACTCCTAGTAATCCCTTGAGTCTTGGACATTGTCGCCATCTTCTTCCTCTGAACCCTGTTCTTTATTGTCATTTCTCCTCACTAATGCCTTCTCATTTTCTTTACTCCTAGTAATCCCTTGAGTCTTAGTGGCATTGTCGCCATCTTCTATTATCTGAACCCTGTTCTTTTATTGTCATTCTCTACTAAAGTCTTCTCATTTCTTTACTCCTAGTAATCCCTTGAGTCTTAGGTGCATTGTCGCCATCTTCTAGTATCCTGAACCCTGTTCTTTTGGCTGTCATTTCTCCTCACTAATGCCTTCTCATTTTCTTTTACTCTAGTAATCCCTTGAGTCTTAGTGGCATTATCGCCATCTTCTATTATCTGAACACTGTTCTTTTATTGTCATTTCTCTCACTAAAGTCTTCTCATTTCTTTTTACTCTAGTAATCGCTTGCGTTTTTAGGGGCATTATCGCCATCTTCTATTAACCTGAACCCTGTTCTTTTATTGTCATTTCTCCTCACTAATGCCTTCTCTTTTTCTTTTTTTACTCCTAGTAATCCATAAGGTATTGTTGCTTATCCTTGCTCTATTATCCTGAACACTGTTCTTTTGTGTCATTTCTCCTCACTAAAGTCTTCTCATTTTCTTTTCCTCCTAGTAATCCCCTTTGCGTTTTGGAGACATTATCGCCATCTTCTGTCCTGAACCCTGTTCTTTTATTGTCATTTCTCCTCACTAATGCTACTCATTTTCTTTTACTCCTAGTAATCCCTTGAGTCTTAGTGGCATTGTCGCCATCTTCTATTATCCTGAACCCTGTTCTTTTATTGTCATTTCTTCTCACTAAAGTTTTCTCATTTTCTTTTACTCCTAGTAATCCCTTGAGTCTTAGGTGCATTGTCTTCATCTTCTATTATCTAGTTACTGTTCTTTTATTGTCATTTCTCCTCACTAAGTCTTCTCATTTTCTTTTTTACTCCTAGTAATCCCTTGAGTCTTAGGTGCATTGTCGCCATCTTCTATTATCCTGAACCCTGTTCTTTTATTGTCATTTCTCCTCACTAATTCCTTCTCATTTCTTTTACTCCTAGTAATCCCTTGAGTCTTAGTGGCATTATCAACATCTTCTATTATCCTGAACACCTTTCTTTATTGTCATTTCTCCTCACTAAAGTCTTCTCATTTTCTTTTACTCCTAATCGCTTGCGTTTTAGGGGCATTATCGCCATCTTCTATTATCCTGAATCCTGTTCTTTTATTGTCATTTCTCCTCACTAATGCCTTCTCATTTTCTTTTACTCCTAGTAATCCACTTTTGAGTCTTAAACAGGTGCATTGTCGCCATCTTCTGTTATCCTGAACTGTTCTTTTATTGTCATTCTCTCCTAATGCCTTCTCATTTTCTTTACTCCCTAGTAATCCCTTGAGTCTTAGGTGCTGTCGCCATCTTCTATTATCCTGAACCTGTTCTTTTATTGTCATTTCTCCTCACTAATGCCTTCTCATTTTCTTTTTACTCTAGTAATCCCTTGAGTCTTAGTGGCATTGTCACCATCTTCTATTATCCTGAACCCTGTTCTTTTATTTGTCATTTCTTCTCACTAAAGTTTTCTCATTTTCTTTTACTCCTAGTAATCCCATGAGTCTTAGGTGCATTGTCGCCATCTTCACTCATCTTGGGCCCTGTTCTTTTATTGTCATTTCTCCTCACTAATGCCTTCTCATTTTCTTTTACTCCCTAGTAATCCCTTGAGTCTTAGTGGCATTATCGCCATCTTCTATTATCCTGAACACTGTTCTTTTATTGTCATTTCTCTGCTAAAGTCTTCTCATTTCTTTTACTCCTAGTAATCGCTTGCGTTTTAGGGGCATTATCATATCTTCTATTATCCTGAACCCTGTTCTTTTATTGTCATTTCTCCTCACTATTTACTTCTCATTTTCTTTTACTCCTAGTAATCCCCCTTGAGTCTTAGGTGCATTGTCGCCATCTTCTGTTATCCTGAACCCTGTTCTTTTATTGTCATTTCTACTCACTAATGCCTTCTGTTTTTCTTTTACTCCTAGTAATCCCCTTGATCTTAGTGGCATTGTCGCCATCTTCTATTATCCTGAACCCTGTTCTTTTATTGTCATTCTTCTCACTAAAGTTTTCTCATTTTCTTTTACTCCTAGTAATCCCTTGATTCTTAGGTGCATTGTCGCCATCTTCTATTATCCTGAACCCTGTTCTTTTATTGTCATTTCTCCTCACTAATACCTTCTCATTTTCTTTTCCTCTAGTAATCCCTTGAGTCTTAGGTGCATTGTCGCCATCTTCTAATATCCTGAACCCTAGCTGCTTTTATTGTCATTTCTCCTCACTAATGCCTTCTTTCTTTACTCCCTAAGCCAATCCCTTCTAGATCTTAGGTGCATTGTCGCCATCTTCTATTATCTGAACTTCTGTTCCTTGCAGCTTGTCATTTCTCCTCACTAATGCCTTCTCATTTCTTTTACTCTAGTAATCCCTTGAGTCTTAGGTGCATTGTCGCCATCTTCTGTTGTATCCTGAACCCTGTTCTTTTATTGTCATTTCTCCTCACTAAAGTCTTCTCATTTTCTGCCTCCTAGTAATCCCTTGAGTCTTAGTGGCATTGTCGCCATCTTCTATTATCTGAACCCTGTTCTTTTATTGTCATTTCTACTCCTCACTAATACCTTCTCATTTTCTTTTACTCTAGTAATCCCTTGAGTCTTAGTGGCATTGTCGCCATCTTCTATTGCATCTGAAACCCTGTTCTTTTATTGTCATTTCTTCTCACTAAAGTTTTCTCCTTTCTTTTACTCCTAGTAATCCCTTGAGTTTAGGTGCATTGTTAACCATCTTCTATTATCCTGAACCCTGTTCTTTTATTGTCATTTCTCCTCACTAATGCCTTCTCATTTTCTTTTACTCTAGTAATCCCTTGAGTCTTAGGTGCATTGTCGCCATCTTCTGTTATCCTGAACCTGTTCTTTTATTGTCATTTCTCTCACTATCCTTCTCATTTTCTTTTACTCCTAGTAATCCCTTGGAGTCTTAGTGGCATTGTCGCCATCTTCTATTATCCTGAACCCTGTTCTTTATTGTCATTTCTCCTCACTAATGCCTTCTCTTTCTTTTACTCCTAGTATTGTCCCTTGAGTCTTAGTGGCTATGTATGTCTATTATCCTGAACCCTGTTCTTTTATTGTCATTTCTTCTCACTAAAGTTTTCTCATTTTCTTTTACTCCTAGTAATCCCTTGAGTCTTAGGTGCATTGTCGCCATCTTCTATTATCCTGAACCCTGTTCTTTTATTGTCATTTCTTCTCACTAAAGTTTTCTCATTTCTTTTACTCTAGTAATCCCTGAGTCTTAGGTGCATTGTCGCCATCTTCTATTATTATCCTGAACCCTGTTCTTTTGGTATCCATTCCTCCTCACTAAAGTCTTCTCATTTTCTTTTACTCTAGTAATCCCCACTTGAGTCTTAGGTGCATTGTCGCCATCTTCTATTATCCTGAACCCTGTTCTGCAGTATCATTCTTCTCCTCACTAATGCCTTCTCATTTTCTTTTACTCTAGTAATCCCATAGGTCTTGGGTGCATTGTCGCCTGTCTTCAATATCCTGAACCCTGTTCTTTTATTGTCATTTCTTCTCACTAAAGTTTTCTCATTTTCTTTTACTCTAGTAATCCCTTGAGTCTTGGGTGCATTTGTCTGCATCTTCTATTATCTGAACCCTGTTCTTTTATTGTCATTTCTCCCTCACTAATGCCTTCTCATTTTCTTTTACTCCTAGTAATCCCTTGAGTCTTAGGTGCATTGTCCATTATCTATTATCCTGAACCTGTTCTTTTATTGTCATTTCTTCTCACTAAAGTTTTCTCATTTTCTTTTGCTCTAGTAATCCCTTGAGTCTTAGGTGCATTGTCCTGTATCTATTTATCCTGAACCCTGTTCTTTTATTGTCATTTCTCCTCACTAAAGTCTTCCTCATTTTCTTTTCTTTTACTCCTAGTAATCCTTGAGTCTTGGGTGCATTGTCGCCAATCTTCTATTATCTGAACCCTGTTCTTTTATTGTCATTTCTTCTCACTAAAGTTTTCTCATTTCTTTTGCTCTAATGTCCCTTGAGTCTTGGGTGCATTGTCGCCATCTTCTATTATCTGAACTGTTCTTCTTTTATTGTCATTTCTTCTCACTAAAGTTTTCTCATTTTCTTTTACTCTGTGTCCCTTGAGTCTTAGGTGCATTGTCGCCATCTTCTGTTATCCTGAACCTGTTCTTTTATTGTCATTTCTTCTCACTAATTTTTCTCATTTTCTTTTACTCCTAGTAATCCCACCCTTGGAGTCTTAGGTGCATTGTCGCCATCTTCTATTATCCTGAACCCTGTTCTTTTGTGTCATTTCTCCTCACTAATGCCTTCTCATTTTCTTTTACTCTAGTAATCCCTTGAGTCTTAGGTGCATTGTCGCCACTCTTCTATTATCTGAACCTGTTCTTTTATTGTCATTTCTTCTCTAAAGTTTTTTCTCATTTTCTTTTACTCCTAGTAATCCTTGAGTCTTAGGTGCATTGTCGCCATCTTCTATTATCTGAACCCTGTTCTTTCATTGTCATTTCTCCTCACTAAAGTCTTCTCATTTTCTTTTGCTCTAGTAATCCCTTGAGTCTTGGGTGCATTGTCGCCATCTTCTGTTATCCTGAACCCCTGTTCTTTTATTGTCATTTCTCCTCACTAATGCCTTCTCATTTCTTTTACTCCTAGTAATCCCTTGAGTCTTAGTGGCATTGTCGCCATCTTCTCTATTATCCTGAACCCTGTTCTTTTATTGTCATTTCTCACTCACTAAAGTTTTCTCATTTCTTTTTACTCTAGTAATCCTTGAGTCTGGGTGCATTGTCGCCATCTTCTATTATCTGAACCCTGTTCTTTTATTGTCATTCTCCTCACTAATGCCTTCTCATTTTCTTTTACTCTAGTAATCCCTTGAGTCTTAGTGGCATTGTCGCCATCCTTCTATTATCCTGAACCTGTTCTTTTGTGTCTTTTCTCCTCACTAATGCCTTCTCATTTTCTTTTACTCCTAGTAATCCCGCTTGAGTCTTAGGTGCATTGTCGCCATCTTCTATTATCTGAACCCTGTTCTTTTATTGTCCATTTCTCCTCACTAAGCGCCTTCTCATTTTCTTTTACTCTAGTAATCCCTTGAGTCTTAGTGGCATTGTCGCCATCTTCTATTATCCTGAACCCTGTTCTTTTATTGTCATTTCTCCTCACTAATGCCTTCTCATTTTTCTTTTACTCTAGTAATCCCTTGAGTCTTAGGTGCATTGTCGCCATCTTCTATTATCCTGAACCCTGTTCTTTTATTGTCATTTCTCCTCACTAATGCCTTCTCATTTTCTTTTACTCTAGTAATCCCTTGAGTCTTAGGTGCATTGTCGCCATCTTCTATTATCCTGAACCCTGTTCTTTTGTGTCATTTCTCCTCCTGTGCCTTCTCATTTTCTTTTTACTCCTAGTAATCCCTTGAGTCTTAGTGGCATTGTCGCCATCTTCTATTATCCTGAACCCTGTTCTTCTTGTCATTTCTCCTCACTAATGCCTTCTCATTTTCTTTTACTCCTAGTAATCCTTGAGTCTTATGTGCATTGTCGCCATCTTCTATTATCCTGAACCCTGTTCTTTTATGTCATTTCTCCTCACTAATGCCTTCTCATTTTCTTTTACTCTAGTAATCCCTTGAGTCTTAGGTGCATTGTCGCCATCTTCTATTATCCTGAACCCTGTTCTTTTATTGTCGTCTTTCTCTCACTAATGCCTTCTCATTTTCTTTTACTCCTAATGATATGAGTCTTAGTGGCATTGTCGCCATCTTCATATCCTGAACCCTGTTCTTTTATTGTCTTCCATCACTAATGCCTTCTCATTTTCTTTTACTCCTAGTAATCCCTTGGTCTTAGGTGCATTGTCCCTTATACTATTATCCTGAACCTGTTCTTTTATTGTCATTTCTCCTCACTAATGCCTTCTCATTTCTTTTACTCCTAGTAATCCCTTGAGTCTTAGGTGCATTGTCGCCATCTTCTATTATCTGAACCTGTTCTTTTATTGTCATTTTCTCCTCACTAAAGTCTTCTCATTTTTCTTTTACTCTAGTAATCCCTTGAGTCTTAGGTGCATTGTCGCCATCTTCTATTATCTGAACCTGTTCTTTTATTGTCATTTCTCTCACTAATGCCTTCTCATTTTCTTTTACTCTAATCCCTTGAGTCTTAGTGGCATTGTGTATCTTCTATTATCCTGAACCCTGTTCTTTATTGTCATTTCTCCTCACTAAAGTCTTCTCATTTCTTTACTCCTAGTAATCCCTTTAGTCTTGATTGCATTGTCGCCATCTTCTATTATCCTGAACCCTGTTCTTTTATTGTCATTTCTCCTCTCACTAAAGAATCTTCCTCATTTTCTTTTACTCTAGTAATCCTTGAGTCTTAGGTGCATTGTCGCCATCTTCTAATATCTGAACCCTGTTCTTTTGGTAACCATTTTCTCCTCACTAATGCCTTCTCATTTTCTTTTACTCCTAGTAATCCCTTGATCTTAGTGGCATTGTCGCCATCTTCTATTATCCTGAACCCTGTTCTTTTTATTGTCATTTCTCCTCACTATGCCTTCTGTTTTCTTTTACTCCTAGTAATCCCTTGAATCTTAGTGGCATTGTCGCCATCTTCTATTATCCTGAACCCTGTTCTTTTATTGTCATTCTCCTCACTAATGCCTTCTCATTTTCTTTTACTCCTAGTAATCCCTTGAGTCTTAGTGGCATTGTCGCCATCTTCTATTATCCTGAACCCTGTTCTTTTTATTGTCATTTCTCCTCACTAATGCCTTCTCATTTTCTTTTACTCCTAGTAATCCCTTGAGTCTTAGGTGCATTGTCGCCATCTTCTATTATCCTGAACCCTGTTCTTTTGTGTCATTCTCCTCACTAGCTGCCTTCTCATTTTCTTTTACTCTATTAATCTCCTTGAGTCTTAGGTGCATTGTCGCCATCTTCTATATCCTGAACCCTGTTCTTTTATTGTCATTTCTCCTCACTAATGCCTTCTCATTTTCTTTTCTCCTAATGTCCTTGAGACTTAGTGGCATTGTCGCCATCTTCTATTATCCTGAACCCTCCATGCTTTTATTGTCATTTCTCCTCACTAATGCCTTCTCATTTTCTTTTACTGCTAGTAATCCCTTGAGTCTTAGTGGCATTGTCGCCATCTTCTATTATCCTGAACCCTGTTCTTTTATTGTCATTCTCCTCACTAATGCCTTCTCATTTTCTTTTACTCTAGTAATCCCTTGAGTCTTAGTGGCATTGTCGCCATCTTCTATTATCCTGAACCCTGTTCTTTTATTGTCATTTCTCTCTAAATTTTTTCTCATTTCTTCTTCCTCTAGTAATCCCTTGAGTCTTAGGTGCATTGTCCTTATCTTCTATTATCCTGAACCCTGTTCTTTTATTGTCATTTCTCCTCACTAATGCCTTCTCATTTTCTTTTACTCCTAGTAATCCCTTGAGTCTTAGGTGCATTGTCGCCATCTTCTATTATCCTGAACCTTTTCTTTTATTGACATTTCTTCTCACTAAAGTTTTCTCATTTTCTTTTACTCCTAGTAATCACCGAGTCTTAGGTGCATTGCTTAACCATCTTCTATTATCCTGAACCCTGTTCTTTTTATTGTCATTTCTCCTCACTAAAGTCTTCTCATTTTCTTTTACTCCTAGTAATCCCTTGAGTCTTGAGTGCATTCTCGCCATCTTCTATATCCTGAACCCTGTTCTTTTATTGTCATTTCTTCTCACTAAAGTTTTCTCATTTTCTTTACTCCTAGTAATCCCCTTGTGATCTTAGGTGCATTGTCGCCATCTTCTATTATCCTGAACCCTATTTCTTTTATTGTCATTTCTTCTCACTAAAGTTTTCTCATTTTCTTTTACTCCTAGTAATCCCTTGAGTCTTAGGTGCATTGTCGCCATCTTCTATTATCCTGAACCCTGTTCTTTTATTGTCATTTCTCCTCACTAAAGTCTTCTCATTTCTTTTACTCCTAGTAATCCCTTGGCGTTTTAGGTGCATTGTCATATACTTCTATTATCCTGAACCCTGTTCTTTTATTGTCATTTCTCCTCACTAAAGTCTTCTCATTTCTTTTACTCCTAGTAATCCTTGAGTCTTAGTGGCATTGTCGCCATCTTCTATTATCCTGAACCCTGTTCTTTTATTGTCATTTCTCCTCACTAAAGTTTTCTCATTTTCTTTCCTCTAGTAATCCTTGAGTCTTAGGTGCATTAATCGCCATCTTCTGTTATCCTGAACCCTGTTCTTTTTATTGTCATTTCTCCTCACTAATGCCTTCTCATTTCAGCTTGCTCTAAACATTCCATGGAAGTCCTTGTGTGGGCATTCCTCCTTGTCTTCATACTCTGAATACTGTTCTTTTATTGTATTCCTCTTAATACATTTTCTTTCTTTTTCCTCCTAGTAGTGTCCTTGAATGTGGAGTGCATTGTCGCCATCTTCTATTATCCTGAACCCTGTTCTTTTATTGTCATTTCTTCTCACTAAAGTTTTCTCATTTTCTTTTACTCCTAGTAATCCCTTGATCTCTGAGTGCAATGTCGCCATCTTCTATTGTATCCTGAACCCTGTTCTTTTATTGTCATTTCTTCTCTCACTAAAGTTTCTCATTTTCTTTTACTCCTAGTAATCCCTTGAGTCTTAGGTGCATTGTCGCCATCTTCTATTATCCTGAACCTGTTCTTTCTTGTCATTTCTCCTCACTAATGCCTTCTCATTTTTCTTTTACTCCTAGTAATCCTTCCCTTGAGTCTTAGGTGCATTGTCGCCATCTTCTATGACCTCCTGAACCCTGTTCTTTTATTGTCTTCTTCTCACTAAAGTTTCTTCATTTACTTTTACTCCTAGTAATCCCTTGAGTCTTAGTAGCATTGTCGCCATCTTCTATTATCCTGAACCCTGTTCTTTTATTGTCATTTCTCCTCACTAATGCCTTCTCATTTTCTTTTACTCCTAGTAATCGCCAGTCTTAGGTGCATTGTCGCCATCTTCTATTATCCTGAACCCTGTTCTTTTGTTGTCATTTCTTCTCACTAAAGTTTTCTCATTTTCTTTTTTACTCCTAGTAATCCCTTGAGTCTTATGTGCATTGTCGCCATCTTCTATTATCCTGAACCCTGTTCTTTTATTGTCATTTCTTCTCCTCGGTTTTCTCAATTTTTTTCTTTTACTCTGACAATCCCTTGAGTCTTAGGTGCATTGTCGCCATCTTCTATTATCCTGAACCTGTTCTTTTATTGTCATTTCTCCTTCACTAAAGTCTTCTCATTTTCTTTACTCCTAGTAATCCACTAAGACTCTTAGGTGCATTGTCGCCATCTTCTATTATCTGAACCCTGTTCTTTTATTGTCATTTCTTCTCACTAAAGTTTTCTCATTTTTCTTTTACTCCTAGTAATCCCTTGAGTCTTAGGTGCATTGTCGCCATCTTCTATTATCCTGAACCTGTTCTTTTATTGTCATTTCTCCTCACTAATGCCTTCTCTGTTTTTCTTTTACTCCTAGTAATCCTTGAGTCTTAGTGGCATTGTCGCCATCTTCTATTATCCTGAAACCTGTTCTTTTATTGTCATTTCTTCTCACTAAAGTTTTTACCTCATTTCTTTTACTCCTAGTAATCCCTTGAGTCTTAGGTGCATTGTCGCCATCTTCTATTATCCTGAACCCTGTTCTTTTATTGTCATTTCTCCTCACTAATGCCTTCTCATTTTTTTTTCTTTTACTCCTAGTAATCCCTTGAGTCTTAGGTGCATTGTCGCCATCTTCTATTATCTGAACCTGTTCTTTTTATTGTCATTTCTTCTCACTAAGTTTTCTCATTTTCTTTTACTCCTAGTAATCCCTTGAGTTTAGGTGCATTGTCACTTCATCTTCTATTATCCTAGAACCCTGTTCTTTTATTGTCATTTCTCCTCACTAATGCCTTCTCTGTTTTCTTCCTCTAGTAATCCCTTAGTCTTAGATGCATTGTCTTCACTCTTCTATTATCCTGAACCCTGTTCTTTTATTGTCATTTCTCCTCACTAATGCCTTCTCATTTTCTTTTACTCCTAGTAATCCCTTGAGTCTTAGGTGCATTGTCGCATCTTCTATTATCCTGAACTATTTCTTTTATTGTCATTTCTCCTCACTAAAGTCTTCTAGTTTTCTTTTACTCTGAAAGCCGTCCTTGAGTCTTAGATTGCATTGTCGCCATCTTCTAATGTCCCTGAACCCTGTTCTTTTATTGTCATTTCTCCTCACTAATGCCTTCTCATTTTCTTTTACTCCTAGTAATCCCTTGATCTTAGGTGCATTGTCGCCATCTTCTATTATCTGAACCCCTGTTCTTTTTGTGTCATTTCTCCTCTGTGCTTCCTTCTCATTTTCTTTTACTCTATTAATCCCTTGAGGTCTTAGGTGCATTGTCGCATCTTCTAATATCCTGAACCCTGTTCTTTTTTATTGTCATTTCTCCTCACTAAAGTCTTCTCATTTTTCTTTACTCTAGTAATCCCTTGAGTCTTAGGTGCATTGTCGCCATCTTCTATTATCCTGAACCCTGTTCTTTTATTGTCATTTTCTCCTCACTAATGCCTTCTCATTTTCTTTTTACTCCTAGTAATCCCTTGAGTCTTAGGTGCATTGTCGCCATCTTCTATTATCCTGAACCTAGCCTGCTTTTATTGTCATTTCTCCTCACTAAAGTCTTCTCGCGTTTCTTTTACTCTAGTAATCCCTTGAGTCTTAGGTGCATTGTCCCCTTATCTTCAATATCCTGAACCCTG
>JBBBDQ010017058.1:0-48183 GCA_037127315.1 Ascarosepion bandense | reverse complement strand
TGTTTCAATCACGGCTTCTAGACCGACAAACAAACCAAACGAATATGAATATCCTGTAATTTCAGTAAAAATGGGATGATATGACGGCTAGTCGTCCAATCCTGTTTCAATCACGGCTTCTAGACCGTCAACAAACGTAAACAATATGAATAACCTTTGTAATTTCAGTAAAACAACAAGATGATTTTGACGGCTAGCCGTCCAATCGTGTTTCAATCACGTCTTCTAGACCGACAACAAAAACCTAAACAATATGAATAACATTGTAATTTCAGTAAAACAAGATGATTTTGACGGCTAGTCGTCCAATCGTGTTTCAATCACGGCTTCTAGACCGACAACAAACCTAAACCAATATGAATAACTGTAATTTTAGTGTGTCAAGATGATTTTCCCGGCTAGTCGTCCAATCGTGTTTCAATCACGGCTTCTAGACCGACAACAAACCTAAACAATATGAATAACCTTGTAATTTCAGTAAAACAAGATGATTTTGACGGCTAGTCGTCCAATCGTGTTTCAATCACGAGTTTCTAGACCGACAACAAACCTAAACAATATGAATAACCTTGTAATTTCAGTAAAACAAGATGATTTTGACGGCTAGTCGTCCAATCGCGATTTAACTACGGCTTTGTAATTCGACAACAAACCAACAATATGAATAACCTTGTAATTTCAGTAAAACAAGATGATTTTGACGGCTAGTCGTCCAATCGTGTTTCAATCACGGCTTCTAGGCCGACAACAAACCTAAACAATATGAATAACCTTGTAATTTCAGTAAAACAAGATGATTTTGACGGCTAGTCGTCCAATCGTGTTTCAATCATGGCTTCTAGACCGACAACAAACCTAAACAATATGAATAGTCCTTGTACTCTAGCAAAACAAGATGATTTTCACGGCTAGTCGTCCAATCGTGTTTCAATCACGGCTTCTAGACCGACAACAAACCTAAACAATATGAATAACATTGTAATTTCAGTAAAACAAGATGATTTTGACGCCTAGTCGTCCAATCGTGTTTCAATCACGGCTTCTAGACCGACGACAAACATAAACAATATGAATAACCTTGTAATTTCAGTAAAACAAGATGATTTTGACGGCTAGTCGTCCAATCGTGTTTCAATCACGGCTTCTAGACCGACAACAAACCTAAACAATATGAATAACCTTGTAATTTCAGTAAAAGAAGATGATTTTGACGGCTAGTCGTCCAATCGTGTTTCAATCACGGCTTCTAGACCGACAACAAACCTAAACAATATGAATAACCTTGTAATTTCAGTAAAACAAGACGATTTTGACGGCTAGTCGTCCAATCGTGTTACAACTACGCTTCTAGACCGACAACAAACCTAAACAATATGAATAACCTTGTAATTTCAGTAAAACAAGATGATTTTGACGGCTAGTCGTCCAATCGTGTTTCAATCACGGCTTCTAGACCGACAACAAACCTAAACAATATGAATATCCTTGCAATTTCAGTAAAACAAGATGATTATGACGGCTAGTCGTCCAATCGTGTTTCAATCACGGCTTGACCGTCAACAAACCTAAACAATATGAATAACCCTTGTAATTTCAGTAAAACAAGATGATTTTTTTGACGGCTAGTCGTCCAACGTGTTTCAACTACGTCTTCTAGACCGGACAACAAACCTGCAATAATAAGAATAAATCTGTAATTTCAGTAAAACAAGTTGACTTTATCATTGTCCCTCCAATCGTGTTTCAATCATTATTTCTAGACCGACAACAAACCTAAACAATATGAATAACTCTGTAATTTCAGTAAAATGATGATTTTGACGGCTAGTCGTCCAATCGTGTTTCAATCACGGCTTCTAGACCGACAACAAACCTAAACAATATGAATAACCTGTAATTTCAGTAAAACAAGATGATTTTCACGGCTAGTCGTCCAATCGTGATTTAATCACGGCTTCTAGACCGACAACAAACCTAAACAATATGAATAACCTTGGTAATTTCAGTAAAACAAGGATGATTTTTGACGCGGGTCGTCCAATCGTAGTTTAACCACGGCTTCTCAGCCGACAACAACCCTAAACAATATGAATAACCTTGTAATTTCAGTAAAACAAGATGATTTTGACGGCTAGTCGTCCAATCGTGTTTCAATCACGGCTTCTAGACCTACAACAAACCTAAACAATATGAATAACCTTGTAATTTCAGTAAAACAAGATGATTTTGACGGCTAGTCGTCCAATCGTGTTTCAATCACGGCTTCTAGACCGACAACAAACCTAAACAATATGAATAACCTTGTAATTTCAGTAAAACAAGATGATTTTGACGGGCTAGTCGTCCAATCGTGTTTCAATCACGTCTTCTACACCGACAACAAACCTAAACAATATGAATAACCTTGTAATTTCAGTAAAACAAGATGATTTTGACGGCTAGTCGTCCAATCGTGTTTCAATCCACGGCTTCTAGACCGACAACAAACCTAAACAATATGAAATAACCTTGTAATTTCAGTAAAAACAAGATGATTTTGACGGCTAGTCGTCCAATCGTACTAACTACCGTTTCTAGACCGACAACAAACCTAAACAATATGAATAACCTTGTAATTTCAGTAAAACAAGATGATTTTCACGGCTAGTCGTCCAATCGTGTTTCAATCACGGCTTCTAGACCGACAACAAACCTAAACAATATGAATAACCTTGTAATTTCAGTAAAACAAGATGATTTTCACGGCTAGTCGTCCAATCGTGTTTCAATCACGGCTTCTAGACCGACAACAAACCTAAACAATATGAATAACCTTGTAATTTCAGTAAAACAAGATGATTTTGACGGCTAGTCGTCCAATCGTGATTTAATCACGGCTTCTAGACCGACAAATAAACCTAAACAATATGAATAACCTTGTAATTTCAGCAAAACAAGATGATTTTGATTATTAGTCGTCCAATCGTGTTTCAACTACGGCTTCTAGGCCGACAACAAATCTAAACAATATGAATAACTCGGTAATTTCAGTAAAACAAGATACTTCACGGCTAGTCGTCCAATCGTGTTTCAATCACGGCTTCTAGACCGACAACAAACCTAAACAATATGAATAACATTGTAATTTCAGTAAAACAAGATGATTTTGACGGCTAGTCGTCCAATCGTGTTTCAATCACGGCTTCTAGACTGACAACAAAACTAAAATAATATGAATAACCTTGTAATTTCAGTAAAACAAGATGATTTTGACGGCTAGTCGTCCAATCGTGTTTCAATCACGGCTTCTATATCCACAACAAACCTAAACAATATGAATAACCTTGTAATTTCAGTAAAACAAGACGATTTTGACGGCTAGTCGTCCAATCGTGTTACAATCACGGCTTTCAACGACAACAAACGTAAACAATATGAAGAATCCTCTTGTAATTTCAGTAAACAAGAGTTGATTTTGACGTGGGCTTAGTCGTCCAACTGTGTTTCAATCAGCTACTAGACCGACAACAAAACCTAAACAATATGAATAATCCTTGTAATTTCAGTAAAACAAGATGATTTTGAGTGGCTAGTCGTCCAATCGTGTTTCTAACTACGGCTTTCTAGACCGACAACAAACCTAAACAATATGAATATCCTTGTAATTTCAGTAAAACAAGATGATTATGACGCTAGTCGTCCAATCGTGTTTCAATCACTACTTCTAGACCGTCAACAAACCTAAACAATATGAATAACCTTGTAATTTCAGTAAAACAAGATGATTTTGACGGCTAGTCGTCCAATCGTGTTTCAATCACGTCTTCTACACCGACAACAAATCCTAAACAATATGAATAACCTTGTAATTTCAGTGATGATTTTGACGGTTGGTACGTCTGACCGTTTCAATCACGGCTTCTAGACCGACAACAAACCTAAACAATATGAATAACCTTGTAATTTCAGTAAAACAAGATGATTTTGACGGCTAGTCGTCCAATCGTGTTTCAATCACTGTTTCTAGACCGACAACAAAACCTAAACAATATGAATAACCTTTGTAATTTCAGTAAAACAAGATGATTTTCACGGCTAGTCGTCCAATCGTGTTTCAATCACGGCTTCTAGACCAACAAACTAAAACAATATGAATAACCTTGTAATTTCAGTATAAAACAAGATGATTTTGACGGCTAGTCGTCCAATCGTGTTTCAATCACGGCTTCTAGACCGACAACAAACCCAAATAATATGAATAACCTTGTAATTTCAGTAAAACAAGATGATTTTGACGGCATGGTCGTCCAATCGTGTTTCAATCACGGCTTCTAGACCGACAACAAACCTAAACAATATGAATAACCCTGTAATTTCAGTAAAACAAGATGATTTTGACGGCTAGTCGTCCAATCGTTTCAATCACGGCTTCTAGACCGACAACAAACCTAAACAATATGAATAACCTTGTAATTTCAGTAAACAAGATGATTTTACTTGGCTAGTCGTCCAATCGTAGTTTCAATCAATACCACCGACAACAAACCTAAACAATATGAATAACCTTGTAATTTCAGTAAAACAAGATGATTTTCACGGCCAGTCGTCCAATCGTGATTTAATCACGGCTTCTAGACCGACAACAAACCTAAACAATATGAATAACCTTGTAATTTCAGTAAAACAAGATGATTTTGACGGCTAGTCGTCCAATCGTGTTTCAATCACGGCTTCTAGGCCGACAACAAACCTAAACTATATGAATAACCTTGTAATTTCAGTAAAACAAGATGATTTTGACGGCTAGTCGTCCAATCGTGTTTCAATCACGGCTTCTGGACCGACAACAAACCTTAAACAATATGAATAACCTTGTAATTTCAGTAAAACAAGATGATTTTGACGGCTAGTCGTCCAATCGTGTTTCAATTCACGTACTTTCTGGACTGACAAAATAAACCGGAAACAATACGAATATCCTTGTAATTTCAGTAAAACAAGATGATTATGACGGCTAGTCGTCCAATCCTGTTTCAATCACGGCTTCTAGACCGTCAACAAACGTAAACAATATGAATAACCTTGTAATTTCAGTAAAACAAGATGATTTTGACGGCTAGTCGTCCAATCGTGTTTCAACGCTACCAGACCGACAACAACCCAAACAATATGAATAACATTGTAATTTCAGTAAAACAAGATGATTTTTGACGCTAGTCGTCCAATCGTGTTTCAAATTTACTATTTCTAGACCGACAACAAACTTAAACAATATGAATAACTTGTAATTTTAGTAAAACAAGATGATTTTCCCGGCTAGTCGTCCAACGTGTTTCAATCACGGCTTCTAGACCGACAACAAACCTAAACAATATGAATAACCTTGTAATTTCAGTAAAAACAAGATGATTTTGACGGCTAGTCGTCCAATCGTGTTTCAATCACGGCTTCTAGACCGACAACAAACCTAAACAATATGAATAACCTTGTAATTTCAGTAAAACAAGATAAGATTTTTGATGTTGTCATGTCCAATCAGTGATTTAATCACGGCTTCTAGACCGACAACAAACCTAAACAATATGAATAACCTTGTAATTTCAGTAAAACAAGATGATTTTGACGGCTAGTCGTCCAATCGTGTTTCAATCACGGCTTCTAGGCCGACAACAAACCTAAACAATATGAATAACCTTGTAATTTCAGTAAAACAAGATGATTTTGACGGCTAGTCGTCCAATCGTGTTTCAATCATGGCTTCTAGACCGACAACAAACCTAAACAATATGAATAACCTTGTAATTTCAGTAAAACAAGATGATTTTCACGGCTAGTCGTCCAATCGTGTTTCAATCACGGCTTCTAGACCGACAACAAACCTGTAAACAATATGAATAACATTGCAATTTCAGTAAAACAAGAGATTTTTTTGACGCCTAGTCGTCCAATCGTGTTTCAATCACGGCTTCTAGACCGATGACAAATATAAACAATATGAATAACCTTGTAATTTCAGTAAACAAGAGATGATTTTGACGGCTAGTCGTCCAATCGTGTTTCAATTCACGGCTTCTAGACCGACAACAAACCTAAACAATATGAATAACCTTGTAATTTCAGTAAAAGAAGATGATTTTGACGGCTAGTCGTCCAATCGTGTTTCAATCACGGCTTCTAGACCGACAACAAACCTAAACAATATGAATAACCTTGTAATTTCAGTAAAACAAGACGATTTTGACGGCTAGTCGTCCAATCGTGTTACAATCACGGCTTCTAGACCGACAACAAACCTAAACAATATGAATAACCTTGTAATTTCAGTAAAACAAGATGATTTTGACGGCTAGTCGTCCAATCGTTTCAATCACGGCTTCTAGACCGACAACAAACCTAAACAATATGAATATCCTTGTAATTTCAGTAAAACAAGATGATTATGACGGCCAGTCGTCCAATCGTGTTTCAATCACGGCTTCTAGACCGTCAACAAACTCAAACAATATGAATAACCTTGTAATTTCAGTAAAATAAGATGATTTTGACGGCTAGTCGTCCAATCGTGTTTCAATCACGGCTTCTAGACCGACAACAAACCTAAACAATATGAATATCCTTGTAATTTCAGTAAAACAAGATGATTATGACGGCTAGTCGTCCAATCCTGTTTCAATCACGGCTTCTAGACCGTCAACAAACGTAAACAATATGAATAACCTTGTAATTTCAGTAAAACAAGATGATTTTGACGGCTAGTCGTCCAATCGTGTTTCAATCACGTCTTCTAGACCGACAACAAACCTAAACAATATGAATAACATTGTAATTTCCCAGTAAAACAAGATGATTTTGACGGCTAGTCGTCCAATCGTGTTTCAATCACGGCTTCTAGACCGACAACAAACCCAAAACATACGAATAGAATAACCTTGTAATTTTAGTAAAACAAGATGATTTTGACGGCTAGTCGTCCAATCGTGTTTCTAACTACGGCTTGACCGACAACAAAACGAACAATATGAATATCCTTGTAATTTCAGTAAAACAAGATGATTATGACGGCTAGCTGTCCAATCGTTTCAATCACGGCTTCTAGACCGTCAACAAACGTAAACAATATGAATAACCTTGTAATTTCAGTAAAACAAGATGATTTTGATGCACAGTCGTCCAATCGTGTTTCAATCACGTCTTCTAGACCGACAACAAACCTAAACAATATAATAATGATTGTAATTTCAGTAAAACAAGATGATTTTGACGGCTAGTCGTCCAATCGTGTTTCAATCATTGGCTTCTAGACCGACAACAAACCTAAAACAATATGAATAACCTTTTGTAATTTTAGTAAAACAAGATGATTTTCCCGGTTATCGTCCAATCGTGTTTCAATCACGGCTTTAGACCTGACAACAAACCTAAACAATATGAATAACCTTGTAATTTCAGTAAAACAAGATGATTTTGACGGCTAGTCGTCCAATCGTGTTTCAATCACGGCTTCTAGACCGACAACAAACTTAAACAATATGAATAACCTTGTAATTTCAGTAAAACAAGATGATTTTAATGGCTAGTCGTCCAATCTGCGATTTAATCACGGCTTCTAGACCGACAACAAACCTAAACAATACGAATAACCTTGTAATTTCAGCAAACAAGATGATTTTGACGGCTAGTCGTCCAATCGTGTTTCAATCACGGCTTCTAGGCCGACAACAAACCTAAACAATATGAATAACCTTGTAATTTCAGTAAAACAAGATGATTTTGACGGCTAGTCGTCCAATCGTGTTTCAATCATGGCTTCTAGACCGACAACAAACCTAAACAATATGAATAACCTTGTACTCTCAGTAAAAACAAGATGATTTTCACGGCTAGTCGTCCAATCGTGCTCAACTACGGCTTCTAGACCGACAACAAACCTAAACAATATGAATAACATTGTAATTTCAGTAAAACAAGATGATTTTGACGCCTAGTCGTCCAATCGTGTTTCAATCACGGCTTCTAGACCGACGACAAACATAAACAATATGAATAACCTTGTAATTTCCCAGTAAAACAAGATGATTTTGACGGGCTGTAATGTCCAATCGTTTCAATCACGGCTTCTAGACCGACAACAAACCTAAACAATATGAATAACCTTGTAATTTCATAAAGAAGATGATTTTATCGGCTAGTCGTCCAATCGTGTTTCAATCACGGCTTCGACCGACAACAAACTCAAATAATATGAATAACCTTGTAATTTCTAGCAAAACAAGACGATTTTACTACAATGTCCAATCGTGTTACAATCACGGCTTCTAGACCGACAACAAACCTAAACAATATGAATAACCTTGTAATTTCATAAAACAAGATGATTTTGACGGCTAGTCGTCCAATCGTGTTTCAATCACGGCTTCTAGACCGACAACAAACCTAAACAATATGAATATCCTTGTAATTTGTGCAAACAAGCATGATTATGACGGCTATTGTCCAATCGTGTTTCAATCACGGCTTCTAGACCGTCAACAAACCTGAACAATATGAATAACCTTGTAATTTCAAAATAAGATAGATTTGACGGCTAGTCGTCCAATCGTGTTTCAATCACGGCTTCTAGACCGACAACAAACCTAAACAATATGAATATCCTTGTAATTTCAGTAAAACAAGATGATTATGACGGCTAGTCGTCCAATCCTGTTTCAATCACGGCTTCTAGACCGTCAACAAACGTAAACAATATGAATAACCTTGTAATTTCAGTAAAACAAGATGATTTTGACGCTAGTCGTCCAATCGTGTTTCAATCACGTCTTCTAGACCGACAACAAACCTAAACAATATGAATAACATTGTAATTTCAGTAAAACAAGATGATTTTGACGGCTAGTCGTCCAATCGTGTTTCAATCACGGCTTCTAGACCGACAACAAACCTAAACAATATGAATAACCTTGTAATTTTAGTAAACAAGCGATGATTTTTCCGGCTAGTCGTCCAATCTTGTTTCAATCAATAGCTTCTAGACCGACAACAAACCTAAACAATATGAATAACCTTGTAATTTCAGTAAAACAATATGATTTTCACGCTAGTCGTCCAATCGTGTTTCAATCACGGCTTCTAGACCGACAACAAACCTAAACAATATGAATAACATTGTAATTTCAGTAAAACAAGATGATTTTGACGCCTAGTCGTCCAATCGTGTTTCAATCACGGCTTTCAAGACCGACGACAAACATAAACAATATGAATAACCTTGTAATTTCAGTAAAACAAGATGATTTTGACGGCTAGTCGTCCAATCGTGTTTCAATCACGGCTTCTAGACCGACAAATAAACCTAAACAATATGAATAACCTTGTAATTTCAGTAAAAGAAGATGATTTTGACGGCTAGTCGTCCAATCGTGTTTCAATCACGGCTTCTAGACCGACAACAAACCTAAACAATATGAATAACCTTGTAATTTCAGTAAAACAAGACGATTTAATTTCCGGCTAGTCGTCCAATCGTGTTACAATCACGGCTTCTAGACCGACAACAAACCTAAACAATATGAATAACCTTGTAATTTCAGTAAAACAAGATGATTTTGACGGCTAGTCGTCCAATTCATCGTGTTTCATAACCACGGCTTCTAGCACCGTGGACAACAAACCTAAACAATATGAATATCCTTGTAATTTCAGTAAAACAAGATGATTATGACGGCTAGTCGTCCAATCGTGTTTCAATCACGGCTTCTAGACCGTCAACAAACCTAAACAATATGAATAACCTTGTAATTTCAGTAAACAAGATGATTTTGACGGCTAGTCGTCCAATCGTGTTTCAATCACGGCTTCTAGACCGACAACAAACCTAAACAATATGAATATCCTTGTAATTTCAGAAAACAAGACATTTTATGACAAGGTCGTCCAATCCTGTTTCAATCACGGTCAGACTGCCAACAAACGTAAACAATATGAATAACCTTGTAATTTCAGTAAAACAAGATGATTTTGACGGCTAGTCGTCCAATCGTTTCTAACCACATTCTAGACTCGACAAACCTAAACAATATGAATAACATTGTAATTTCAGTAAAACAAGATGATTTTGACGGCCAGTCGTCCAATCGTGTTTCAATCACGGCTTCTAGACCGACACAAAATCAAAAATACAATATGAATAACCTTGTAATTTTAGTAAAACAAGATGATTTTCCCTGGCTAGTCGTCCAATCGTGTTTCAATCACGGCTTCTAGACCGACAACAAACCTTAAACAATATGAATAACCTTGTAATTTCAGTAAAACAAGATGATTTTGACGGCTAGTCGTCCAATCGTGTTTCAATCATGGCTTTAGATCTGACAACAAACTCTAAATAATAAGAATAACCTTGTAATTTCAGTAAAACAAGATGATTTTGACGGCTAGTCGTCCAATCGCGATTTAATCACGGCTTCTAGACCGACAACAAACCTAAACAATATGAATAACCTTGTAATTTCAGTAAAACAAGATGATTTTGACGGCTAGCCGTCCAATCGTAGTTTCAACTACGGCTTCTAGGCCGACAACAAACCTAAACAATATGAATAACCTTGTAATTTCAGTAAAACAAGATGATTTTGACGGCTAGTCGTCCAATCGTGGTCAATCATGGCTTCTAGACCGACAACAAACCTAAACACAGGAATAACCTTGTAATTTCAGTAAAACAAGATGATTTTCACGGCTAGTCGTCCAATCGTGTTTCAATCACGGCTTCTAGACCGACAACAAACCTAAACAATATGAATAACATTGTAATTTCAGTAAAACAAGATGATTTTGACGCCTAGTCGTCCAATCGTGTTTCAACTACGGCTTCTAGACCGACGACAACATAAACAATATGAATAACCTTGTAATTTCAGTAAAACAAGATGATTTTGACGTGGCTAGTCGTCCAATCGTGTTTCAATCACGGCTTCTAGACCGACAACAAACCTAAACAATATGAATAACCTTGTAATTTCAGTAAAAGAAGATGATTTTGACGGCTAGTCGTCTGACCGTGTGCTTCAACTACGGCTTCTAGACCGACAACAAACCAAACAATATGAATAACTCCAATTTCAGTAAAACAAGACGATTTTGACGGCTAGTCGTCCAACGTGTTACAATCACGGCTTCTAGACCGACAACAAACCTAAACAATATGAATAACCTTGTAATTTCAGTAAAACAAGATGATTTTGACGGCTAGTCGTCCAATCGTGTTTCAATCACGGCTTCTGACCGACAACAAACCTAAACAATATGAATATCTGTAATTTCCAGTAAAACAAGACGATTATGACGGCTAGTCGTCCAATCGTGTTTCAATCACGGCTTCTAGACCGTCAACAAACCTAAACAATATGAATAACCTTGTAATTTCAGTAAAACAAGATGATTTTGACGGCTAGTCGTCCAATCGTGTTTCAATCACGTCTTCTAGACCGACAACAAACCTAAACAATATGAATAACCTTGTAATTTCAGTAAAACAAGTTGATTTTGACGGCTAGTCCTCCAATCGTGTTTCAACTACGGCTTCTAGACCGACAACAAACCTAAACAATATGAATAACCTTGTAATTTCAGTAAAACAAGATACTCGACGGCTAGTCGTCCAATCGTGTTTCAATCACGGCTTCTAGACCGACAACAAAACCTAAACAATATGAATAACCTTGTAATTTCAGTAAAACAAGATGATTTTCACGGCTAGTCGTCCAATCGTGATTTAATCACGGTTTCTAGACCGACAACAAACCTAAACAATATGAATAACCTTGTAATTTCAGTAAAACAAGATGATTTTGACGGCTAGTCGTCCAATCGTGTTTCAACTCACGGCTTCTCAGCCGACAACAAAACCTAAACAATATGAATAACCTTGTAATTTCAGTAAAACAAGATGATTTTTGACGGCTAGTCGTCCAATCGTGTTTCAATCACGGCTTCTAGACCTACAACAAACCAAACAATATGAATAACCTTGTAATTTCAGTAAAATAAGATGATTTTGACGGCTAGTCGTCCAATCGTGTTTCAATCACGGCTTCTAGACCGACAACAAACCTAAACAATATGAATAACCTTGTAATTTCAGTAAACAAGATGATTTTGACGGCTAGTCGTCCAATCGTGTTTCAATCATGGCTTCTAGACCGACAACAAACCTAAACAATATGAATAACCTTGTAATTTCAGTAAAACAAGATGATTTTCATGGCTAGTCGTCCAATCGTGTTTCAATCACGGCTTAGATCGACAACAAACCTAAACAATATGAATAACATTGTAATTTCAGTAAAACAAGATGATTTTGACGCCTAGTCGTCCAATCGTGTTTCAATCACGGCTTCTAGACCGACGACAAACATAAACAATATGAATAACTCCGTAATTTCAGTAAAACAAGATGATTTTGACGGCTAGTCGTCCAATCGTGTTTCAATCACGGCTTCTAGACCGACAACAAACCTGGAACAATATGAATAACCTTGTAATTTCAGTAAAAGAAGATGATTTTGACGGCTAGTCGTCCAATCGTGTTTCAATCACGGCTTCTAGACCGACAACAAACCTAAACAATAAGGAATAACCCTTGTACTCAGTAAAACAAGACGATTTTGACGGCTAGTCGTCCAATCGTGTTACAATCACGGCTTCTAGACCGACAACAAACCAAACAATATGAATAACCTTGTAATTTCCCAGTAAAACAAGATGATTTTGACGGCTTAGTCGTCCAATCGTGTTTCAATCACGTCTAGACCGACAACAAACCTAAACAATATGAATATCCTTGTAATTTCAGTAAAACAAGATGATTATGACGGCTAGTCGTCCAATCGTGTTTCAATCACGGCTTCTAGACCGTCAACAAACCTAAACAATATGAATAACCTTGTAATTTCAGTAAACAAGATGATTTTATTTACGGTCGTCCAATCGTGTTTCAATCACGTCTTCTAGACCGACAACAAACCTAAACAATATGAATAACCTTGTAATTTCAGTAAAACAAGTTGATTTTGACGGCTAGTCCTCCAATCGCCTTCAACTACGGCTTCTAGACCGACAAACTCAAACAATATGAATAACCTTGTAATTTCAGTAAAACAAGATGATTTTGACGGCTAGTCGTCCACCGGTGTTTCAATCACGGCTTCTAGACCGACAACAAACCTAAACAATATGAATAACCTCGGTAATTTCAGTAAAACAAGATGATTTTCACGGCTAGTCGTCCAATCGTGATTTAATCACGGCTTCTAGACCGACAACAAACCTAAACAATATGAATAACCTTGTAATTTCAGTAAAACAAGATGATTTTGACGGCTAGTCGTCCAATCGTGTTTCAATCACGGCTTCTCAGCCGACAAAATAAATCCGAAACAATAGGAATAACCTTGTAATTTGGTAAAACAAGATGATTTTGACGGCTAAGGTCGTCCAATCGTGTTTCAATCACGGGCTTTAGACCTACAACAAACCTAAACAATATGAATAACCTTGTAATTTCAGTAAAACAAGATGATTTTGACGGCTAGTCCAATCGTGTTTCAATCACGGCTTCTAGACCGACAACAAACCTAACAATATGAATAACCTTGTAATTTCAGTAAAACAAGATGATTTTGACGGCTAGTCGTCCAATCGTGTTTCAATCACGTCTTCTACACCGACAACAAACCTAAACAATATGAATAACCTTGTAATTTCAGTAAAACAAGATGATTTTTGACGGCTAGTCGTCCAATCGTGTTTCAATCACGGTTTCTAGACCGACAACAAACCTAAACAATATGAATAACCTTGTAATTTCAGTAAAACAAGATGATTTTGACGGCTAGTCGTCCAATCGTGTTTCAATCACTGTTTCTAGACCGACAACAAACTCTAAATAAGGAATAACCTTGTAATTTCAGTAAAACAAGATGATTTTCACGGCTAGTCGTCCAATCGTGTTTCAATCACGGCTTCTAGACCGACAACAAACCTAAACAATATGAATAACCTTGTAATTTCAGTAAAACAAGATGATTTTGACGGCTAGTCGTCCAATCGTGTTTCAATCACGGCTTCTAGAATTCGACAACAAACCTAAACACAATATGAATAACCTTGTAATTTCAGTAAAACAAGATGATTTTGACGGCTAGTCGTCCAATCGTGTTTTGAATCACGGCTTCTAGACCGACAACAAACCTAAACAATATGAATAACCGCAATTTCAGTAAAACAAGATGATTTTGACGGCTAGTCGTCCAATCGTGTTTCAACTACGGTCAGACCGACAACAAAATCAAACAATATGAATAACCCTAGGACTTCTAGTAAAACAAGATGATTTTGACGGCTAGTCGTCCAATCGTGTTTCAGAACGACACGGCTTCTAGACCGACAACAAACCTAAACAATATGAATAACCTTGTAATTTCAGTAAAACAAGATGATTTTGACGGCTAGTCGTCCAATCGTTTCAATCACGTCAAGACCGACAACAAACTCAACAATATGAATAACCTTGTAATTTCAGTAAAAGAAGACGATTTTGACGGCTAGTCGTCCAATCGTGTTTCAATCCTCACGGCTTCTAGACCGACAACAAACCTAAACAATATGAATAACCCTGTAATTTCAGTGCAAAACAAGACGATTTTGATGGCCAGTCGTCCAATCGTGTTACAATCACGGCTCTAGACCGACAACAAACCTAAACAATATGAACAACCTTGTAATTTCAGTAAAACAAGATGATTTTGACGGCTAGTCGTCCAATCGTGTTTCAATCACGGCTTCTAGACCGACAACAAACCTAAACAATATGAATATCCTTGTAATTTCAGTAAAACAAGATGATTATGACGGCTAGTCGTCCAATCGTGTTTCAATCACGGCTTCTAGACCGTCAACAAACCTAAACAATATGAATAACCTTGTAATTGCAACAAGATGATTTTGACGGCTAGTCGTCCAATCGTGTTTCAATCACGGCTTCTAGACCGACAACAAACCTAAACAATATGAATATCCTTGTAATTTCAGTAAAACAAAGATGATTATGACGGCTAGTCGTCCAATCCCGTTTCCATCACGGCTTCTAGACCGTCAACAAACGTAAACAATATGAATAACCTTGTAATTTCAGCAAATGTAGATGATTTTGACACAATGTCCAATCGTGTTTCAATCACGTCTTCTAGACCGACAACAAACCTAAACAATATGAATAACATTACCCTCAGTAAAAACAAGATGATTTTGACGGCTAGTCGTCCAATCGTGTTTCAATCATTGCCTCTAGACCGACAACAAACCTAAACAATATGAATAACTCAAAATTTCAGTAAATGTAGATGATTTTTCCCCGCCAATGTCCAATCGTGTTTCAATCACGGCTTCTAGACCGACAACAAACCTAAACAATATGAATAACCTTGTAATTTCAGTAAAACAAGATGATTTTGACGGCTAGTCGGCCCAATCGTTTAACCACGGCTTCTAGACCGACAACAAACCTAAACAATATGAATAACCTTGTAATTTCAGTAAAACAAGATGATTTTGACGGCTAGTCGTCCAATCGCGATTTAATCACGGCTTCTAGACCGACAACAAACCTAAACAATATGAATAACCTTGTAATTTCAGTAAAACAAGATTTTGATTATTAGTCGCCCAATCGTGTTTCAATCACGGCTTCTAGGCCGACAACAAACCTAAACAATATGAATAACCTTGTAATTTCAGTAAAACAAGATGATTTTGACGGCTAGTCGTCCAATCGTGTTTCAATCATGGCTTCTAGACCGACAACAAACCTAAACAATATGAATAACCTTGTAATTTCAGTAAAACAAGATGATTTTCACGGCTAGTCGTCCAATCGTGTTTCAATCACGGCTTCTAGACCGACAACAAACCAAATAATATGAATAACATTGTAATTTCAGTAAAACAAGATGATTTTGACGCCTAGTCGTCCAATCGTGTTTCCAACTAGCCAGCTTCTAGACCGACGACAAACATAAACAATATGAATAACCTTGTAATTTCAGTAAAACAAGATGATTTTGACGGCTAGTCGTCCAATCGTGTTTCAATCACGGCTTCTAGACCGACAACAAACCTAAACAATATGAATAACCTTTGTAATTTCAGTAAAAGAAGATGATTTTGACGGCTAGTCGTCCAATCGTGTTTCAATCACGGCTTCTAGACCGACAACAAACCTAAAACAATATGAATAACCTTAATTTCAGTAAAACAAGACGATTTTGACGGCTAGTCGTCCAATCGTGTTACAATCACGGCTTCTAGACCGACAACAAACCTAAACAATATGAATAACCTTGTAATTTCAGTAAAACAAGATGATTTTGACGGCTAGTCGTCCAATCGTGTTTCAATCACGGCTTCTAGACCGACAACAAACCTAAACAATATGAATATCCTTGTAATTTCAGTAAAACAAGATGATTATGACGGCTAATGTCCAATCAAAGTTTCAATCACGGCTTCTAGACCGTCAACAAACCTAAACAATATGAATAACCTTGTAATTTCAGTAAAACAAGATGATTTTGACTGGCTAGTCGTCCAATCGTGTTTCAATCACGGCTTCTAGACCGACAACAAACCCAAACAATACGAATATCCTTGTAATTTCAGTAAAACAAGATGATTATGACGGCTAGTCGTCCAATCCTGTTTCAATCACGGCTTCTAGACCGTCAACAAACGTAAACAATATGAATAACCTTGTAATTTCAGTAAAACAAGATGATTTTGACGGCTAGTCGTCCAATCGTGTTTCAATCACGTCTTCTAGACCGACAACAAACCTAAACAATATGAATAACATTGTAATTTCAGTAAAACAAGATGATTTTGACGGCTAGTCGTCCAATCGTGTTTCAATCACGGCTTCTAGACCGACAACAAACCTAAACAATATGAATAACCTTGTACTCTTAGTAAAACAAGATGATTTTCCCGGCTAGTCGTCCAATCGTGTTTCAATCACGGCTTCTAGACCGACAACAAACCTAAACAATATGAATAACCTTGTAATTTCAGTAAAACAAGATGATTTTGACGGCTAGTCGTCCAATCACTTCAATCACGGCTTTGGGACTTGACAATAAACCAGAAACAATATGAATAACCTTGTAATTTCAGTAAAACAAGATGATTTCGACGGCGAGTCGTCCAATCGCGATTTAATCACGGCTTCGACCGACAATTAAACCCAAATAATATGAATAACCTTGTAATTTCAGTAAAACAAGATGATTTTGACGGCTAGCCGTCCAATCGTACTAAATCACGGCTTCTAGGCCGACAACAAACCTAAACAATATGAATAACCTTTGTAATTTCAGTAAAACAAGATGATTTTGACGGCTAGTCGTCCAATCGTGTTTCAATCATGGCTTCTAGACCGACAACAAACCTAAACAATATGAATAACCCCAGTAATTTCAGTAAAACAAGATGATTTTCACGGCTAATGTCCAATCGTGTTTCAATCACGGCTTCTAGACCGACAACAAACCTAAACAATATGAATAACATTGTAATTTCAGTAAAACAAGATGATTTTCACGGCTAGTCGTCCAATCGTGTTTCAATCACGGCTTCTAGACCGACAACAAACCTAAACAATATGAATAACATTGTAATTTCAGTAAAACAAGATGATTTTGACGCCTAGTCGTCCAATCGTGTTTCAATCACGGCTTCTAGACCGACGACAAACATAAACAATATGAATAACCTTGTAATTTCAGTAAAACAAGATGATTTTGACGGCTAGTCGTCCAATCGTGTTTCAATCACGGCTTCTAGACCGACAACAAACCTAAACAATATGAATAACCTTGTAATTTCAGTAAAAGAAGATGATTTGACGGCTAGTCGTCCAATCGTGTTTCAATCACGGCTTCTAGACCGACAACAAACCTAAACAATATGAATAACCTGTAATTTCAGTAAAACAAGACGATTTTGACGGCTAGTCGTCCAATCGTGTTACAATCACGGCTTCTAGACCGACAACAAACCTAAACAATATGAATAACCTTGTAATTTCAGTAAAACAAGATGATTTTGACGGCTAGTCGTCCAATCGTGTTTCAATCACGGCTTCTAGACCGACAACAAAACTCAAACAATACAGTGAATATCTTGTAATTTCAGTAAAAAAACAAGATGATTATGACGGCTAGTCGTCCAATCGTGTTTCAATCACGGCTTCTAGACCGTCAACAAACCTAAACAATATGAATAACCTTGTAATTTCAGTAAAACAAGCATGATTTTGACGCATAGTCGTCCAATCGTGTTTCAATCACGGCTTCTAGACCGACAACAAAACCTAAACAATATGAATATCCTTGTAATTTCAGTAAAACAAGATGATTATGACGGCTAGTCGTCCAATCCTGTTTCAATCATTGCTTCTAGACCGTCAACAAACGTAAACAATATGAATAACCTTGTAATTTCAGTAAAACAAGATGATTTTTGACGGCTAGTCGTCCAATCGTGTTTCAATCATGGCTTCTAGACCGACAACAAACCTAAACAATATGAATAACCTTGTAATTTCAGTAAAACAAGATGATTTTTCACGGCTAGTCGTCCAATCGTGTTTCAATCACGGCTTCTAGGCCGATGTAAAACTTAAACAATATGAATAACCTTGTAATTTCAGTAAAACAAGATGATTTTAGACGGCTAGTCGTCCAATCAGCCTTCAATCATGGCTTCTAGACCCTGACAACAAACCTAAACAATATGAATAACCTTGTAATTTCAGTAAAACAAGATGATTTTTCACGGCTAGTCGTCCAATCGTGTTTCAATCACGGCTTCTAGACCGACAACAAACATAAACAATATGAATAACATTGTAATTTCAGTAAAACAAGATGATTTTGACGCCTAGTCGTCCAATCGTGTTTCAATCACGGCTTCTAGACCGACGACAAACATAAACAATATGAATAACCTTGTAATTTCAGTAAAACAAGCGATTTTGACGGCTAGTCGTCCAATCGTGTTTCAATCACGGCTTCTAGACCGACAACAAACCCTAAACAATATGAATAACCTTGTAATTTCAGTAAAACAAGATGATTTTTCACGGTTAGTTTTTCGTCCAACTAAAAATAACCACGGCTTCTGAAGACAACAACCGAAACACAGAATACAATCCTTGTAATTTCAGTAAAACAAGATGATTTTGACGGCTAGTCGTCCAATCGTGTTTCAATCAAGGCTTCTAGACCGACAACAAACCGCAGAAACAATATAATAACCTTGGCTCTCAGTAAACAAGATGATTTTCACGGCTAGTCGTCCAATCGTGTTTCAATCACGGCTTCTAGACCGACAACAAACCTAAACAATATGAATAACATTGTAATTTCAGTAAAACAAGATGATTTTGACGCCTAGTCGTCCAATCGTGTTTCAATCACGGCTTCTAGACCGACGGATAAACATAAACAATATGAATAACCTTGTAATTTCAGTAAACAAGATGATTTTGACACAGTCGTCCAATCGTGTTTCAATCACGGTTTCTAGACCGACAACAAACCTAAACAATATGAATAACCTTGTAATTTCAGTAAAAGAAGATGATTTTTGACGGCTAGTCGTCCAATCGTGTTTCAATCACGGCTTCTAGACCGACAACAAACCTAAACAATATGAATAACCTTGTAATTTCAGTAAAACAAGACGATTTTGACGGCTAGTCGTCCAATCGTGTTACAATCACGGCTTCTAGACCGACAACAAACCTAAACAATATGAATAACCTTGTAATTTCAGTAAAACAAGATGATTTTGACGGCTAGTCGTCCAATCGTGTTTCAATCACGGCTTCTAGACCGACAACAAACCTAAACAATATGAATATCCTTGTAATTTCCAGTAAAACAAGATGATTATGACGGCTAGTCGTCCAATCGTGTTTCAATCACGGCTTCTAGACCGTCAACAAACCTAAACAATATGAATAACCTTGTAATTTCAGTAAAAAAACAAGATGATTTTGACGGCTAGTCGTCCAATCGTGTTTCAATCACGTCTTCTAGACCGACAACAAACCTAAACAATATGAATAACCTATAATTTCAGCAAAACAAGTTGATTTTGACGGCTAGTCCTCCAATCGTGTTTCAATCACGGCTTCTAGACCGACAACAAACCTAAATATGAATAACCTTGTAATTTCAGTAAAACAAGATGATTTTGACGCTAGTCGTCCAATCGTGTTTCAATCACGGCTTCTAGACCGACAACAAACCTAAACAATATGAATAACCTTGTAATTTCAGTAAAACAAGATGATTTTCATCACGGCTATCATTCAATCGTGATTTAATCACGGCTTCTAGACCGACAACAAACCTAAACAATATGAATAACCTTGTAATTTCAGTAAACAAGATGATTTTGACGGCTGGAATGTCCAATCGTAGCTCTTCAACCGCTTCGCTTCTCAGCCGACAACAACAAACTCAAACAATATGAATAACCTTGTAATTTCTCAGTAAAACAAGATGATTTTGACGGCTAGTCGTCCAATCGTGTTTCAATCACGGCTTCTAGACCTACAACAAACCCTAAACAATATGAATAACCTTGTAATTTCAGGGAAGTAAAACAAGATGATTTTGACGGCTAGTCGTCCAATCGTGTTTCAATCACGGGCTTCTAGACCCCATAACAAACCTAAACAATAAGAATAACCTTGTAATTTCAGTAAAACAAGATGATTTTGACGGCTAGTCGTCCAATCGTGTTTCAATCACGTCTTCTACACCGACAACAAACCTAAACAATATGAATAACCTTGTAATTTCAGTAAAACAAGATGATTTTGACGGCTAGTCGTCCAATCGTGTTTCAATCACGGCTTCTAGACCGACAACAAACCTAAACAATATGAATAACTTGGGTAATTTCAGTAAAACAAGATGATTTTGACGGCTAGTCGTCCATAATCGTGTTTCAATCACTGTTTCTAGACCGACAACAAACCTAAACAATATGAATAACCTTGTAATTTCAGTAAAACAAGATGATTTTCACGGCTAGTCGTCCAATCGTGTTTCAACTACAGTTTCTACACCGACAACAAACCTAACAATATGAATAACCTTGTAATTTCAGTAAAACAAGATGATTTTGACGGCTAGTCGTCCAATCGTGTTTCAATCACGGCTTCTAGACCGACAACAAACCTAAACAATATGAATAACCTTGTAATTTCAGTAAAACAAGATGATTTTGACGGCTAGTCGTCCAATCGTGTTTCAATCATCGTTTCTAGACCGACAACAAACCTAAACAATATGAATAACCTTGTAATTTCAGTAAAACAAGATGATTTTCACGGCTAGTCGTCCAATCGTGTTTCAATCACGGCTTCTAGACCGACAACAAACCTAAACAATATGAATAACCTTGTAATTTCAGTAAAACAAGATGATTTTGACGGCTAGTCGTCCAATCGTGTTTCAATCACGGCTTCTAGACCGACAACAAACCTAAACAATATGAATAACCTTGTAATTTCAGTAAAACAAGATGATTTTGACGGCTAGTCGTCCAATCGTGTTTCAATCACGGCTTCTAGACCGACAACAAACCTAAACAATATGAATAACCCTGTAATTTCAGTAAACAAGATGATTTTGACGCTAGTCGTCCAATCGTGTTTCAATCACGGCTTCTAGACCGACAACAAACCTAAACAATATGAATAACCTTGTAATTTCAGTAAAACAAGATGATTTTGACGGCTAGTCGTCCAATCGTGTTTCAATCACGGCTTCTAGACCGACAACAAACCTAAACAATATGAATAACCTTGTAATTTCAGTAAAACAAGATGATTTTCACGGCCAGTCGTCCAATCGTGATTTAATCACGGCTTCTAGACCGACAACAAACCTAAACAATACGAATAAACTTGTAATTTCAGTAAAACAAGATGATTTTGACGGCTAGTCGTCCAATCGTGTTTCAATCACGGCTTCTAGGCCGACAAATAAACCTAAACTATATGAATAACCTTGTAATTTCAGTAAAACAAGATGATTTGACGGCTATCGTCCAATCGTGTTTCAATCACGGCTTCTGGACCGACAACAAACCTTAAACAATATGAATAACCTTGTAATTTCAGTAAAACAAGATGATTTTGACGGCTAGTCGTCCAATCGTGTTTCAATCACGGCTTCTAGACCGACAACAAACCTAAACAATATGAATATCCTTGTAATTTCAGTAAAACAAGATGATTATGACGGCTAGTCGTCCAATCCTGTTTCAATCACGGCTTCTAGACCGTCAACAAACGTAAACAATATGAATAACCTTGTAATTTCAGTAAAACAAGATGATTTTGACGGCTAGTCGTCCAATCGTGTTTCAATCACGTCTTCTAGACCGACAACAAACCTAAACAATATGAATAACATTGTAATTTCAGTAAAACAAGATGATTTACGGCTAGTCGTCCAATCGTGTTTCAATCACGGCTTCTAGACCGACAACAAACCTAAAACAATATGAATAACCTTGTAATTTTAGTAAAACAAGATGATTTTCCCGGCTAGTCGTCCAATCGTGTTTCAATCACGGCTTCTAGACCGACAACAAAACCTAAACAATATGAATAACCTGTAATTTCAGTAAAACAAGATGATTTTGACGGCTAGTCGTCCAATCGTGTTTCAATCACGGCTTCTAGACCGACAACAAACCTAAACAATATGAATAACCTTGTAATTTCAGTAAAACAAGATGATTTTGACGGCTAGTCGTCCAATCGCGATTTAATCACGGCTTCTAGACTGACAACAAACCTAAAACAATATGAATAACCTTGTAATTTCAGTAAACAAAGATGATTTTGACGGCTAGTCGTCCAATCGTGTTTCAATCACGGCTTCTAGGCCGGCCAACAAACCTAAACAATATGAATAACCTTGTAATTTCAGTAAAACAAGATGATTTTGACGGCTAGTCGTCCAATCGTGTTTCAATCATGGCTTCTAGACCGACAACAAACCTAAACAATATGAATAACCTTGTAATTTCAGTAAAACAAGATGATTTTCACGGTTGTCGTCCCAATCGTGTTTCAATCACGGCTTCTAGACCGACAACAAACCTAAACAATATGAATAACATTGTAATTTCAGTAAAACAAGATGATTCCGACGCCTAGTCGTCCAATCGTGTTTCAATCACGGCTTCTAGACCGACGACAAACATAAACAATATGAATAACTCCTTGTAATTTCAGTAAAACAAGATGATTTTGACGGCTAGTCGTCCAATCGTGTTTCAATCACGGCTTCTAGACCGACAACAAACCTAAACAATATGAATAACCTTGTAATTTCAGTAAAAGAAGATGATTTTGACGGCTAGTCGTCCAATCGTGTTTCAATCACGGCTTCTAGACCGACAACAAACCTAAACAATATGAATAACCTTGTAATTTCAGTAAAACAAGACGATTTTGACGGCTAGCCGTCCAATCTGCAAGAAATCACGGCTTCTAGACCGACAACAAACCTAAACAATATGAATAACCTTGTAATTTCAGTAAAACAAGATGATTTTGACGGCTAGTCGTCCAATCGTGTTTCAATCACGGCTTCTAGACCGACAACAAACCTAAACAATAAGAATATCCTTGTAATTTCAGTAAAACAAGATGATTATGACGGCTAGTCGTCCAATCGTGTTTCAATCACGGCTTCTAGACCGTCAACAAACCTAAACAATATGAATAACCTTGTAATTTCAGTAAAACAAGATGATTTTGACGGCTAGTCGTCCAATCGTGTTTCAATCACGGCTTCTAGACCGACAACAAACCTAAACAATATGAATATCCTTGTAATTTCAGTAAAACAAGATGATTATGACGGCTAGTCGTCCAACTTGTTTTAATCACGCCTTCTAGACCGTCAACAAACGTAAACAATATGAATAACCTTGTAATTTCAGTAAAACAAGATGATTTTGACGGCTAGTCGTCCAATCGTGTTTCAATCACGTCTTCTAGACCGACAACAAAACCTGTTTCTGTAATATGAAGAAGATTTCTGTAATTTCAGTGAACAAGATGATTTTGACGGCTAGTCGTCCAATCGTGTTTCAAATCCACGGTTTCTCAGACCGACAACAAACCTAAACAATACGAATAACCTTGTAATTTTAGTAAAACAAGATGATTTTGACGGCTAGTCGTCCAATCGTGTTTCAATCACGGCTTCTAGACCGACAACAAACCTAAACAATACGAATATCCTTGTAATTTCAGTAAAACAAGATGATTATGACGGCTAGTCGTCCAATCCGTTTCAATCACGGCTTCTAGACCGTCAACAAACGTAAACAATATGAATAACCTTGTAATTTCAGTAAAACAAGATGATTTTGACGGCTAGTCGTCCAATCGTGTTTCAATCACGTCTTCTAGACCGACAACAAACCTAAACAATATGAATAACATTGTAATTTCAGTAAAACAAGATGATTTTGACGGCTAGTCGTCCAATCGTGTTTCAATCACGGCTTCTAGACCGACAACAAACCTAAACAATATGAATAACCTTGTAATTTTAGTAAAACAAGATGATTTTCCCGGCTAGTCGTCCAATCGTGTTTCAATCACTTGGCTTCTAGACCGACAACAAACCTAAACAATATGAATAACCTTGTAAATTTCAGTAAAACAAGATGATTTTGACGGCTAGTCGTCCAATCGTGTTTCAATCACGGCTTCTAGACCGACAACAAACCTAAACAATATGAATAACCTTGTAATTTCGTAAAACAAGATGATTTTGACGGTTGTCGTCCAATCGCGATTTAATCACGGCTTCTAGACCGACAACAAACCTAAACAATATGAATAACCTTGTAATTTGTGTAAAACAAGATGATTTTGACGGCTAGTCGTCCAATCGTGTTTCAATCACGGCTTCTAGGCCGACAACAAACCTAAACAATATGAATAACCCTTGTAATTTCAGTAAACAAGAAGGATTTTGACGGCTAGTCGTCCAATCGTGTTTCAATCATGGCTTCTAGACCGACAACAAACCTAAACAATATGAATAACTTCTTGTAATTTCAGTAAAACAAGATGATTTTCACGGCTAGTCGTCCAATCGTGTTTCAATCACGTGCCTAGACCGACAACAAACCAAACAATATGAATAACATTGTAATTTCAGTAAAACAAGATGATTTTGACGCCTATGAATGTCCAATCGTGTTTCAATCACGGCTTCTAGACCGACGACAAACATAAACAATATGAATAACCTTGTAATTTCAGTAAAACAAGATTTTTTTGACGGCTAGTCCACCTGCTTCAATCACGGCTTCTAGACCGACAACAAACCTAAACAATATGAATAACCTTGTAATTTCAGTAAAAGAAGATGATTTTGACGGCTAGTCGTCCAATCGTGTTTCAATCACGGCTTCTAGACCGACAACAAACCTAGAAATAATATGAATAACCTTGTACTTCAGTAAAACAAGACGATTTTGACGGCTAGTCGTCCAATCGTGTTACAATCACGGCTTCTAGACCGACAACAAACCTAAACAATATGAATAACCTTGTAATTTCAGTAAAACAATATGATTTTGACGGCTAGTCGTCCAATCGTGTTTCAATCACGGCTTCTAGACCGACAACAACAACCTAAACAATATGAATATCCTTGTAATTTCAGTAAAACAAGATGATTATGACGGCTAGTCGTCCAATCGTGTTTCAATCACGGCTTCTAGACCGTCAACAAACCTAAACAATATGAATAACCTTGTAATTTCAGTAAAACAAGATGATTTTGACGGCTAGTCGTCCAATCAAGGCTTCAATCACGGCTTCTAGACCGACAACAAACCTCCAACAATACGAATATCCTTTGTACTCTCAGTAAAGCAGATGGCTTCTATGACGGCTAGTCGTCCAATCGTATGTTTCAATCACGGCTTCTAGACCGTCAACAAACGTAAACAATATGAATAACCTTGTAATTTCAGTAAAACAAGATGATTTTGACGCTAGGCTGCCCAATCGTGTTTCAATCACGTCTTCTAGACCGACAAACCTAAACAATATGAATAACATTGTAATTTGCGTAAACAAGATGATTTTGACGGCTAGTCGTCCAATCGTGTTTCAATCACGGCTTCTAGACCGACAACAAACCTAAACAATATGAATAACCTTGTAATTTTAGTAAAACAAGATGATTTTCTCGGCTAGTCGTCCAATCGTGTTTCAATCACGGCTTCTAGACCGACAACAAACCTAAACAATATGAAATAACCTTGTAATTTCAGTAAAACAAGATGATTTTGACGGCTAGTCGTCCAATCGTGTTTCAATCACGGCTTCTAGACCGACAACAACCCAACAATAATATGAATAACCTTGTAATTTCAGTAAAACAAGATGATTTTGACGGCTAGTCGTCCAATCGCGATTTAATCACGGCTTCTAGACCGACAACAAACCTAAACAATATGAATAACCTTGTAATTTCAGTAAAACAAGATGATTTTGACGGCTAGTCGTCCAATCGTGTTTCAATCACGGCTTCTAGGCCGACAACAAACCTAAACAATAAGAACAACTCTGTAATTTCAGTAAAACAAGATGATTTTGACGGCTAGTCGTCCAATCGTGTTTCAATCATGGCTTCTAGACCGACAACAAACCTAAACAATATGAATAACCTTGTAATTTCAGTAAAACAAGATGATTTTCACGGCTAGTCGTCCAACGTGTTTCAATCACAGTTTCTAGACCGACAACAAACCTAAACAATATGAATAACATTGTAATTTCAGTAAAACAAGATGATTTTGACGCCTAGTCGTCCAATCGTGTTTCAATCACGGCTTCTAGACCGACGACAAACATAAACAATACAAATAACCCTTTGTAATTTCATAAAACAAGATGATTTTGACGGCTAGTCGTCCAATCGTGTTTCAATCACGGCTTCTAGACCGACAACAAACCTAAACAATATGAATAACCTTGTAATTTCAGTAAAAGAAGATGATTTTGACGGCTAGTCGTCCAATCGTGTTTCAATCACGGCTTCTAGACCGACAACAAACCTAAACAATATGAATAACCTTTAAATTTCAGTAAAACAAGACGATTTTGACGGCTAGTCGTCCAATCGTGTTACAATCACGGCTTCTAGACCGACAACAAACCTAAACAATATGAATAACCTTGTAATTTCAGTAAAACAAGATGATTTTGACGGCTAGTCGTCCAATCGTGTTTCAATCACGGCTTCTAGACCGACAACAAACCTAAACAATGAATATCCTTGTAATTTCAGTAAAAATGGCATGGATATGACGGCTAGTCGTCCAATCGTGTTTCAATCACGGCTTCTAGACCGTCAACAAACCTAAACAATATGAATAACCTTGTAATTTCAGTAAAACAAGATGATTTTGACGGCTAGTCGTCCAATCGTGTTTCAATCACGTCTTCAACTGACAACAAACTCTAAACAATATGAATAACCTTGTAATTTCAGTAAAACAAGTTGATTTTGACGGCTAGTCCTCCAATCGTGTTTCAATCACGGCTTCTAGACCGACAACAAACCTAAACAACATGAATAACCTTGTAATTTCAGTAAAACAAGATGATTTTGACGGCTAGTCGTCCAATCGTGTTTCAATCACGGCTTCTAGACCGACAACAAACTCAAACAATATGAATAACCTTGTAATTTCAGTAAAACAAGATGATTTTCACGGCTAGTCGTCCAATCGTGATTTAATCACGGCTTCTAGACCGACAACAAACCTAAACAATATGAATAACCTTGTAATTTCAGTAAAACAAGATGATTTTGACGGCTAGTCGTCCAATCGTGTTTCAATCACGGCTTCTCAGCCGACAACAAACCTAAACAATATGAATAACCTTGTAATTTCCAGTAAAACAAGATGATTTTGACGGCTAGCAGTCGTCCAATCGTTTCAATCACGGCTTCTAGACCTACAACAAACCTAAAAACAATATGAATAACCTTGTAATTTCAGTAAAACAAGTGATGATTTTGACGCTAGTCGTCCAATCGTGTTTCAATCACGGCTTCTAGACCGACAACAAACCTAAACAATACGAATAACCTTGTAATTTCAGTAAAACAAGATGATTTTGACGGCTAGTCGTCCAATCGTGTTTCAATCACGTCTTCTACACCGACAACAAACCTAAACAATATGAATAACCTTGTAATTTCAGTAAAACAAGATGATTTTGACGGCTAGCCGTCCAATCGTGTTTCCAATCCGTCATTTTGAATCGGATGTGTCAAACCTAAAAATAATATGAATAACCTTGTAATTTCAGTAAAACAAGATGATTTTGACGGCTAGTCGTCCAATCGTGTTTCAATCACTGTTTCTAGACCGACAACAAACCTAAACAATATGAATAACCTTGTAATTTCAGTAAAACAAGATGATTTTCACGGCTAGTCGTCCAATCGTGTTTCAATCATGGCTTCTCAATCGACACACAACAACCCAAACAATATGAATAACCTTGTAATTTCAGTAAAACAAGATGATTTTCTACGGCTAGTCGTCCAATCGTGTTTCAATCACGGCTTCTAGACCGACAACAAACCTAAACAATATGAATATCCTTGCAATTTCCAGTAAAACAAGATGATTATGACGGCTAGTCGTCCAATCGTGTTTCAATCACGGCTTCTAGACCGTCAACAAACCTAAACAATATGAATAACCTTGTAATTTCAGTAAAACAAGACGGATTTTGACGGCTAGTCGTCCAATCGTGTTTCAATCACGTCTTCTACACCGACACCAAACCTAAACAATATGAATAACCTTGTAATTTCAGTAAAACAAGATGATTTTGACGGCTAGTCGTCCAATCGTGTTTCAATCACGGCTTCTAGACCGACAACAAACCTAAACAATATGAATAACCTTGTAATTTCAGTAAAACAAGATGATTTTGACGGCTAGTCGTCCAATCGTGTTTCAATCACTGTTTCTAGACCGACAACAAACCTAAACAATAGCATTAACCTTGTAATTTCAGTAAAACAAGATGATTTTCACGGCTAGTCGTCCAATCGTGTTTCAATCACGGCTTCTAGACCGACAACAAACCTAAACAATATGAATAACCTTGTAATTTCAGTAAAACAAGATGATTTTGACGGCTAGCCGTCCAATCGTGTTTCAATCACGGCTTCTAGACCGACAACAAAACCTAAAACAATATGAATAACCTTGTAATTTCAGTAAAATAAGATGATTTGATTATTAATATGTCCAATCGTGTTTCAATCAATATTTCAGGACCGACAAATAAACCAACAATATGAATAACCCCTGTAATTTCAGTAAAACAAGATGATTTTGACGGCTAGTCGTCCAATCGTGTTTCAATCACGGCTTCTAGACCGACAACAAACCTAAACAATATGAATAACCTTGTAATTTCAGTAAAACAAGATGATTTTGACGGCTAGTCGTCCAATCGTGTTTCAATCACGGCTTCTAGACCGAACAACAAACCTAAACAAATATGAATAACTTGTACTAGTAAAACAAGATAGATTTTTCACGGCCATGTCCAATTGTGGGATTGGCACCCATGTTTTCCTAGACCGACAACAAACCTAAACAATATGAATAACCTTGTAATTTCAGGTAAACAAGATGATTTTTTGATGGCTAGTCGTCCAATCGTGTTTCAATCACGGCTTCGGCCGACAACAAACCTAAACTATAAGAATAACCTTGTAATTTCGTAAAACAAGATGATTTTGACGGCTAGCCGTCCAATCGTGCTTCAATCACGGCTTCTGGACCGACAACAAACCTAAACAATATGAATAACCTTGTAATTTCAGTAAAACAAGATGATTTTGATGGCTAGTCGTCCAATCGTGTTTCAATCACGGCTTCTAGACCGACAACAAACCTAAACAATATGAATATCCTTGTAATTTCAGTAAAACAAGATGATTATGACGGCTAGTCGTCCATCCTGTTTCAATCACGGCTTCTAGACCGTCAACAAACGTAAACAATATGAATAACCTTGTAATTTCAGTAAAACAAGATGATTTTGACGGCTAGTCGTCCAATCGTGTTTCAATCACGTCTTCTAGACCGACAACAAACCTAAACAATATGAATAACATTGTAATTCTGTAAAACAAGATGATTTTGACGGCTAGTCGTCCAATCGTGTTTCAATCACGGCTTCTAGACCGACAACAAACCTAAACAATATGAATAACCTTGTAATTTCAGTAAAACAAGATGATTTTGACGCTAGTCGTCCAATCGCGATTTAATCATTTACTTTGGACCGACAACAAACCTAAACAATATGAATAACCTTGTAATTTCAGTAAAACAAGATGATTTTGACGGCTAGTCGTCCAATCGTGTGTTTCAATCACGGCTTCTAGGCCGACAACAAACCTAAACAATATGAATAACCTTGTAATTTCAGTAAAACAAGATGATTTTGACGGCTAGTCGTCCAATCGTGTTTCAATCATGGCTTCTAGACCGACAACAAACCTAAACAATATGAATAACCTTGTAATTATAAAACAAGAGGATTTTCTACGCTAGTCGTCCACCGTGTTTCAATCACGGCTTCTAGACCGACAACAAACCTAAACAATATGAATAACATTGTAATTTCAGTAAAACAAGATGATTTTGACGCCTAGTCGTCCAATTTGCTTCAATCACGGCTTCAGACCGACGACAAACATAAACAATATGAATAACCTTGTAATTTCAGTAAAACAAGATGATTTTGATTTGGCTAGTCGTCCAATCGTGTTTCAATCACGGCTTCTAGACCGACAACAAACCTAAACAATATGAATAACCTTGTAATTTCAGTAAAAGAAGATGATTTTGACGGCTAGTCGTCCAATCGTGTTTCTAACTACGGCTTCTAGACCGACAACAAACCTAAACAACATGAATAACTCGTAGAAAATTTCAAAACAAGACGGATGACGGCTAGTCAGTCCACCGTTACAATCACGGCTTCTAGACCGACAACAAAACCTAAACAATATGAATAACCTTGTAATTTCAGTAAAACAAGATGATTTTGATTACGTCGTCCAATCGTGTTTCAATCGCCAGTTTCTAGACCGACAACAAACCTAAACAATATGAATATCCTTGTAATTTCAGTAAAACAAGATGATTATGACGGCTAGTCGTCCAATCGTGTTTCAATCACGGCTTCTAGACCGTCAACAAACCTAAACAATATGAATAACCTTGTAATTTCAGTAAAACAAGATGATTTTGACGGCTAGTCGTCCAATCGTGTTTCAATCACGGCTTCTAGACCGACAACAAACCTAAACAAGGAATATCCTTGTAATTTCAGTAAAACAAGATGATTATGACGCTGGTCGTCCAATCCTGTTTCCAACTACGGCTTCTAGACCGTCAACAAACGTAAACAATATGAAATAACCTAATTTCAGTAAAACAAGATGATTTTGACGGTTAAATGTCCAATCGCTTCAACTACGTCTTCTAGACCGACAACAACCTAAACAATATGAATAACATTGTAATTTCAGTAAAACAAGATGATTTTGACGGCTAGTCGTCCAATCGTGTTTCAATCACGGCTTCTAGACCGGACAACAAACCTAAACAATATGAATAACCTTGTAATTTTAGTAAAACAAGATGATTTTCCCGGCTAAGTCGTCCAATCGTGTTTCAATCACGGCTTCTAGACCGACAACAAACCTAAACAATATGAATAACCTTGTAATTTCAGTAAAACAAGATGATTTTTGACGCATAGTCGTCCAATCGTGTTTCAATCACGGCTTCTAGACCGACAACAAACCTAAACAATATGAATAACCTTGTAATTTCAGTAAAACAAGACGATTTTGACGGCTAGTCGTCCAATCGCGATTTAATCACGGCTTCTAGACCGACAACAAACCTAAACAATATGAATAACCTTGTAATTTCAGTAAAACAAGATGATTTTGACGGCTAGTCGTCCAATCGTGTTTCAACTGCTTCTAGGCCGACAACAAACCTAAACAATATGAATAACCTTGTAATTCTGTAAAACAAGATGATTTTGACGTCATTCAATCGTGTTTCAATCATGGCTTCTAGACCGACAACAAACCTAAACAATATGAATAACCGTAATTTCAGTAAAACAAGATGATTTTCACGCTTGTCGTCCAATCGTGTTTCAATCACGGCTTCTAGACCGACAACAAACCTAAACAATATGAATAATACTGTAATTATAAAACAAGATGATTTTGACGCCTTGGGTCGTCCAATCGTGTTTCCTTAACCACGGCTTTCAGACCGACGACAAACATAAACAATATGAATAATCCCACTTCAGCAAAACAAGATGATTTTGACGGCTTATCGTCCTCAATCGTTTCAATCACGCCTAGACCGACAATAAAATCAAACAAAATATGAATAATCCTGTAATTCTCATAAAAGACATTCTTGATTGGCGAAATGTCCCAACGTTTCAATCAATGGCTTCTGGACCGACAAAATAAACCTAAACAATACGAATAACCTTGTAATTTCAGTAAAACAAGACGATTTTACTTGCCATTCTGTCCAATCAAACAGGTCTACGCCGCCTAGACCGACAACAAACCAACAAGTATAACAACTCCTGTAATTTCAGTAAAACAAGATGATTTTGACGCATATTGTCCAATCGTGTTTCAATCATTTCTAGACCGACAAATAAACCCAAATAACAATATCCTTGTAATTTCAGTAAAACAAGATGATTGAGATGGCTAGTTTGCCCAATCGTTTCAACTGTTTTCTTGGCTTCTAGACTGCCAACAAAACCTAAACAATATGGACAACCTTGTAATTTCAGTAAAAATAAGATGATTTTGACGGCTAGTCGTCCAATCTCCAACAATCACGTCTTCGACCGACAACAAACCAAACAACACAGAATAACTCTTGTAATTTCAGTAAAACAAATGATTTTGACGGCTAGTCCCCCTAATCGCGGTTTCAACTGAATAGCTTCTAGACCACAACAACCAACAATATGAATAACCTTGTAATTTCAGTAAAACAAGATGATTTTGACGGCTGGTCGTCCAATCGTGTTTCAATCACGTACTATAGACCGACAACAACCCAAATAATAATAACAACTTTGTAATTTTCAGTAAAACAAGATGATTTTCACGGCTAGTCGTCCAATCGTACTTCTAATCCATTACTTCTAGACCGACAACAAACTCAAACAATATGAATAACCTTGCAATTTCAGTAAACAAGATGATTTTTGACGCTGTACGTCCAATCGTATTAACCCATGCTTCTCAGGCAATACGACAACAAACCTAAACAATATGAATAAATCTTGTAATTTCAGTAAAACAAGATGATTTTGATTTGCCAGTCGTCCAACGTGTTTCAATCACGGCTCTCAGACCTACAACAAACCTAAACAATAAGAATAACCTTGTAATTTCCAGTAAAATTAAGATGGATTTAATGGCTAGTCGTCCAATCGTGTTTGGACCATGGCTTGATCTGACAACAAACCTAAACAACATGAATAATCCATATAATTTCAGTAAACAGACGATTTTGATGGCTAGTCGTCCAATTCCAGCCAATCACGTCTTCAATAACGGACAACAAATCCGTAACTAGAATATTAACAACCTCAAATTTCAGCAAACAAGATGATTTGACGGCTAGTCGTCCAATCGCGTTTCAACTGCTTCTAGACCGACAACAAATCCCGTAAACAATATGAATAACTTTACCTTCAGTAAACAAGATGATTTCTACTATTATCGTCCTGGATCCGTGGTTTCAATCACTGTTTTCAGACCTTGACAACAAAACCTGAACAATATGAATAACTCTGTAATTTCAGTAAAACAAGATGATTTTCACGGCTAGTCGTCCAATTCAAAGAGCCAATCACGTCAAGACCGATAACCAAATATCATGAACAACTTGTACTTCAGTAAAACAAGATGATTTTGACGGCTACAGTCGTCCAATCGTAAAACAATCACGCTTCAGACCGACAACAAACCAAACAACAGCATCAACTTGCAATTTCAGCAAAATTAAGATGATTTGAATGGCCAGTCGTCCAATCGTGTTTCCGAATTGCTGTCAAGACCGACAACAAAACTCGAACAATAATAACAACTCAATTTCAAAGTAAAACAAGACGATTTTGACGCCACGTCCAATCGCAGCCCAACTACGGCTTCTAGACCGACAACAACTAAACAATAAGAACAACTGTACCTTCAGTAAACAAGATGACTTTGACGGCTAGTCGTCCAATCGTACTTCAATCACGGCTTCTAGACCGACAAACAAACCAAACAATAGCTAACCTTGCAATTTCAGTAAAACAAGATGATTTTGACGGCTAGTCGTCCAATCGTGTTTGGACCACGGCTTCTAGACCGACAACAAAACTCAACACAGAATAACCTCTAAATTTCAGTAAAACAAGACGATTTTGACGGCTTGTCGTCCAATCAGCTCAACTGCCGGCTTCGGTGAATCGACAACAAAACTCAACAACAGTGAATATCTTGTACTTTCAGTAAAACAAGATGATTACGACGGCTATCGCACCAATTTGTTTCAAAATCACGGCTTTCAGACTGCCAAACAACCTAAACAAATATGAATAACCTTGCAATTTCTGTAAAACAGATGACGACGCTATTGCCTAATCGTGTTTCAATCACAGCCTCTAGACCGACAACAAACCTAAACAATACAGAATAATATTGTAATTTCAGTAAAACAAGATTTTTTGACGCATAGTCGTCCAATTGTGTTTCAACTGTATTACTTCTAGACCGACAATAAACCTAAACAATATGAATAACTCTACTGTAGTAAACAGATATTTTCACGACAGTCGTCCAATCTTGTGTTTCAATCACGGCTTCTAGACCGACAACAAAACCTAAACAATATGAATAATCTTGTAATTTCAGCAAACAAGATGATTTTGATTTGCTAATGTCCAATCGTGATTTAACCGTCATCGTAGGACCGGGACAACAAACCTAAACAATATGAATAACCTTGTAATTTCAGCAAACAAGATGATTTTGACGGCTAGTCGTCCAATCGTTTCAATCACGGCTTCTAGGCCGACAAATAAACGGAAACAATATGAATAACCTTGTAATTTAAAAGTAAAACAAGATGATTTTGACGGCTAATGTCCAATCGTGTTTCAATCACGGCTTCTAGACCGACAACAAAACCAACAATAATATGAATAATACTGTAATTTCAGTAAAAATACATGATTTTGACTTACCAGTCGTCCAATCGTAACAACCTTCATTACCAGACTGACAACAAACTTAAACAATATGAATAACTTTGTAATTTCAGTAAAACAAGATGATTTTCACGGTTTACTGCCCAATCGTGATTTAATCACGGCTTCTAGACCGACAACAAACCTAAACAATATGAATAAACTTAGAATTTCAGTAAAACAAGATGATTTTGACGGCTAGTCGTCCATCTGCTTCGTCCATACCAGCCGACAACAAACCCAACAATATGAATAACCTTGTAATTTCAGTAAAACAAGATGATTTTGACGGCTAGTCGTCCAATCAAAGCCTCTAACTACGGCTTCTAGACCTACAACAAACCTAAACAATATGAATAACTTGTAATTTCAGAATAAGATGATTTTGACGCTAGTCGTCCAATCGTTTCTCAATCACGGCTTCTAGACCGACAATAAACCAACAATATGAACAACCTTGTAATTTCAGTAAAACAAGATGATTTTGACGCTAGTCAGTCCAATCGTGCCTAACTACGTCTTTACACCGACAACAAACCTAAACAATATGAATAACCGTGGTAATTTCAGAAACAAGATGATTTTGACGCTGCCGTCCAATCGTGTTTCAATCACGGCTTCTAGACCGACAACAAACCTAAACAATATGAATAACCTTGTAATTTCCCTCAGTAAAACAAGATTATCGACGGCTAGTCGTCCAATCGTAGTTTCAACTACTGTTTCTAGACCGACAACAAACCTAAACAATATGAATAACCTTGTAATTTCAGTAAAACAAGATGATTTTCACGGCTAGTCGTCCAATCAAGTCAATCGCTTGGTCAATCGAGAAATAAACCGAAATAATATGAATAACCTTGTAATTTCAGTAAAACAAGATGATTTTCAATACGGCTAGTCGTCCAATCGTGTTTCAATCATACTTAGACCGACAACAACCGTTAAATATGAATAACCTTGTAATTTCAGTAAAACAAGATGATTTTGACGGCTAGTCGTCCAATCGTGATTTAATCACGGCTTCTAGACCGACAACAACCAAACAATATGGAATAACCTTGTACTCTCAGCAAAACAAGATGATTTTGATGTCAGTCGTCCAATCGTGTTTCAATCCACGGCCGTGAGTTGATAACAAATTCTAAACAATATGAATAACCCGTAATTGGTGAAAACAAGATTGACGGCTAGTCGTCCAATCGTGTTTTAACTGCATATTTTCTAGACCCTGAGTAACAAACCCAAACAATATGAATAACATTGTAATTTCATAAAACAAGAGATTTTTTGCTAGTCGTCCAATCGTGTTTCAATCAGCGGCTTCTAGACCGACAACAATCAAACAATATGAATAACCTTGTACTTTCAGCAAAATACATTTTGATTATTAGTCGTCCATTCGTAAGTTTCAATCACGGCTTCTAGACCTTGACAACAAACCTAAACAACATGAATAACCTTGTAATTTTCAGTAAACAACATTACTCTTGACACAGTCGTCCAATCGTGTTAAGCAATTCCAATGTCTTCAGACCACAATAAATCCAACAACATGAATAACTTGTAATTTCTAGCAGTTGATGACGACCGGCTAGTCGTCCAATCGTGTTTCAACCACGCTTTCCAGACCGACAAATAAACTCTGAACAATATGAATAACCTCCGTACTCAGTAAAACAAGATGATTTTTATCATTAGTCGTCCAATCGTGTTTCAATCACGGCTTCTAGACCCGATAACAACCCAAACAATATGAATATCCTTGTACTTTCATAAAAATGATGATTACGACTGGCTAGTCGTCCAATCGTAAGCCAATCTTGCATGCTTCTAGACCGTCAACAAACTTCTCAAACAATATGAATAACTTGTAATTTTCATAAAACAAGATGATTTTGATGCTAGTCGTCCTTAATCGTGTTTCAATCACGTCTTCTACACCGGCCACCAAAACCTAAACAATATGAATAACCTTGTACTCCCTCAGTAAAACAAGATGACGACGGCTAGTCGTCCACCGTGTTTCCAATCAGGCTTCTAGACCGACAACAAACTCAAACAATATGAATAACCTGTATCAGGTAAATAAGATGATTTTGAGATTTCATTAGTCGTCCAACGTTTCAATCACTGTTTCTAGACCGACAAATAAACCTAAACAATAATAATAACTCTTGTAATTTCAGTAAAACAAGATGATTTTCACGGCTAGTCGTCCAATCGTGTTTCAATCACGGCTTCTAGACCGACAACAAACCCAAACAATATGAATAACCTCTAATTGGTGTAAACAAGACATTTGGATGCATACCGTCCAATCGTGTTTCAATCACTACTTAATCTGACAACAAATCCAAACACAAGTGAATAACCTGTACTTCCCCAGTAAAACAAGATGATTTTGACGGCTAGTCGTCCAATCGTGTTTCAATCACGCTTCTAGACCGACAACAAACCCAAACAATATGAATAAACCTGTATTCTTAGTAAAACAAGATGATTTTGACGGCTAGTCGTCCAATCGTGTTTCAACTGACGCCGGCTTCTAGACTGACAACAAACTCAAACAACAGGAATAACTGTAATTGAAGAACAAGATGATTTTGATTGCCAGTCGTCCAAATCGTGTTTCAACTACGTATTTTGGGACCGACAACAAACCTAAACAATATGAATAACCTTGTAATTTCTGGTAAAACAAGATGATTTTCATGGCCAGTCGTCCAATCGTGATTTAATCACGGCTTGGACGACAACAAACCTGGAACAATATGAATAACCTTGTACCAGTAAAACAAGATGATTTTGACGGCTAGTCGTCCAATCGTGTTTCAACCACGGCTTCTAGACCCTGGGACAACAAACCTAAAACAACAGAACATCCTGTAATTTCAGTAAAACAAGATGATTGCGACGGCTAGTCGTCCCACCACGTGTTTCAATCACGGCTTCTAGACCGTCAACAAACTTAAACAATATGAATAACCCTGTAATTTCTAAAGTACCAAGATGATTTTGACGGCTAGTCGTCCAATCGTGTTTCAACTGTCTTCAGAACGACAACAAAACTAAATACATGGTTAGAACTTTAAATTTCTGCAAAATGTGTTGATTTTTTGGACGGCTAGTCCCCCAATCGTTTCAATCATTACCAGACCGACAAACAAACTGTAAACAATATGAATAACCTTGTAATTTGTAAAAATAACATTGATTTTGACGGCTAGCCGTCCAATCGTGTTTCAATCACGTCAAGACCGACAAATAACCTAGAAACAATATGAATAACCTTGTAATTTGTGCAAAACAAGATGATTTTTACGGCTATCGTCCAATCGCGATTTAATCATTACTTCTAGACCGACAACAAAACTTGGGAAACAATATGAATAACCTTGTAATTTCAGTAAAACAAGACGATTTTGACGGCTAGTCGTCCAATCGTAAATGAATCATGTTTCAGCCGACAACAAACTCAAACAATATGAATAACCTTGTACTTGTGGCAAAACAAGATGATTTTGACGGCTAGTCGTCCAATCAGCTCTAACTACGGTTTCTAGACCGACAACAACCCAAACACATGAATAACCTTTGGTAATTTCAGCAAAATAAGATATTTTTGACGGCTAGTCGTCTAATTGTGTTTCAATCACGGCTTCTCAGACCGACAACAAACCTAAACAATATGAATAACCTTGTAATTTCAGTAAAACAAGACGATTTTAACGGCTTGTCGTCCAATCGTCAACTACGGCCAGATCCTCGACAACAAACCTAAACAATATGAATATCTTGTAATTTCAGTAAAACAGATAGATTATGACGGCTAGTCGTCCAATCGTGTTTCAATCACGCCGTAGACCTACCAACAAACTAAAACAATATGAAATAACCTTGTACGGTAAAACAAGATTTTGACGGCTAGTCGTCCAATCGTGTTTCAATCAGCTGCCCTAGACCGACAACAAACCTAAACAATATGAAGAAGATTGTAATTTCTAGTAAAACAAGACAGATTTTGACGCTGAAGGCCCAATTGTGCTTCAACTACGGCTTTCTGATCGACAATGAACCCAAACAATATGAATAATCCTGTAACGTAAAACAAGATGATTTTCACGGCTAGTCGTCCAATCGTGTTTCAATCAATATTTAGACCGACAACAAACCTAAACAATATGAATAACTGGTAATTTCAGGCAAACAAGATGATTTTGATATCAAGGTCGTCCAATCAGATTAATCACGGCTTCTAGACCGACAACAAACCCACAATATGAATAACCTTGTACTTTCAGGCAAAACAGACATTTTTGACGGCTATCGTCCAATCGTAGCCCAATCATTGCCTAGCCGACAACAAATCTAAACAATATGAATAACTTGTACTAGTAAAACAAGATGATTTTGACGGCTAGTCGTCCAATCGTGTTTCAATCACGGCTTCTCGACCGACAACAAAACCTAAACAATATGAATAACATTGTAATTTTTACAAAAATACATGATTTTGACGGCTAGTCGTCCAATCTAAGTCAATCATACGCTAGACCGACAACAAACCTAAACAATATGAAGGAATCTCGGTACTCAGTAAAACAAGATGATTTTTTGACGTACAGTCGTCCAATCGTTTCAATCAATACGCTTCTAGACCGACAACAAATCAAAATGTATTGCTAGCAACCTTGTAATTTCAGTAAAACAAGATGATTTCGCTTAAGAATGTCCAATCAAAGATTTAATCACGGCTTCTAGACCGACAACAAACCTAAAAACAATAAGGAATAAATCTAATTTCAGTAAAACAAGATGATTGACGGCTAGTCGTCCACCGTGTTTCAATCCTATTTTCAGCCGAGAACAAACCCAAACAATAAGGGAATAACCTTGTAATTTCAGTAAAACAAGGATGATTTTGACGGCTAGTCGTCCACCTAAGCCCAATCATTGCCCCTAGACCTACAACAAACCCAAACAATATGAATAACCTGTAATTTCGTAGTAAAACAAGATGATTTTGACGGCTAGTCGTCCAATCGTGTTTCCAATCACGGCTTCTAGACCACAACAAAAACCTAAACAATATAATAACTCAAAAAGAAATTTCAGTAAAACAAGATGATTTTCACGGCTATTAGTCGTCCAATCGTGTTTCAATCACGGCTTCTAGAGACCGACAACAAACCTAAACAATACAAATAACCTTGTAATTTCAGTAAAACAAGACACTTGACTAGTCGTCCGACCAGTTTCAATCACGGTTTCTTAGACCGACAGTACAAACCTAACAATATGAATAACCTTGTAATTTCAGTAAAAACAAGATTAAGATTTTGACGAAGAAGAAGCCGTCCAATCGTGTTACAATCACGGCTTCTAATCACACAACAAACTCAAACAACATGAATAACCTTGTAATTTCAGTAAAACAAGTTGATGATTTTTGACGGCTAGTCGTCCATCGCTTCAACTACGGCTTCAGACTTCCGACAACAAACTTAAACAATATGAATAACTCTAGAATTTTTTGCGTAAACAAGATGATTTTTGATACACGTCCCTAATCGTAGTTTCAATCACGGCTTCTAGACCGACAACAAAAAACTCAAACAATATGAATATCCTTGTAATTTCCAGTAAAAATAAGATGATTATGACGTTTAGTCGTCCAATCGTGTTTCAATCACGGCTTCTAGACCGTCAACAAACCTCAAATAATATGAATAACTCTTGTAATTTCAGTAAAACAAGATGATTTTGATGGCTAGTCGTCCAATCGCTTCAATCACGGCTTCTCAGAATTGTCAAATAAACCTAAACAATATGAATAACATTGTAATTTCAGTAAACAAGATGATTTTGATTACGGCTGTCCAATCGTTTCAATCACGTTTCTAGACCGACAACCAAAACAATATGAATAACCTTGTAATTTCAGTAAAACAAGACGATTTTGACGGCTAGTCGTCCAATTAAGTTTCAACGCCGGCTTTAGACCGACAACAACCCAAACAATATGAATGATACTGTACTCAGTAAAACAAGATATCGAGGACGGCTAATGTCCAATCCGTTTCAATCACTATTTGACCGTCAATTAAACTTTGAACAATAAGGGAATAACCTTGTAATTTTTAGTAAAACAAGATGACTGACGAAGCAGTCGTCCAATCGTGTTTCAATCATGGCTTCTAGGCCGACAACAAACTTTAAAACACAGGAATAACCTTGTAATTTCAGTAAAACAAGATGATTTTACTAGTCGTCCAATCGTTTCAATCACGGCTTCAGAATTTAGCCAACAAACCCCAAACAAGTCATGAATAACTCTGTACTCAGTAAAACAAGATGATTTTCACGGCTAGTCGTCCAATCGTGTTTCAATCTGCCGCTTCTAGACCCGACAACAAAACCTGAAACAATATGAATAACATTGTACTCTGTAGTAAAACAAGGATGATTTTGACGCTCAGTCGTCCAATCGTGTTTCAATCACGGCTTTGACCAACAAACCTAAATGGCACATGAATAACCTTGTACTTTCAGTAAAACAAGACATTTTATCTGCTAGTCGTCCAATCGTGTTTCAATCACGGCTTCTAGACCATTAACAAACCTAAACAATATGAATAACTGTAATTTCAGTAAAACAAGATGATTTTGACGGCTAGTCGTCCAATTGTAACAATCACTATTTCTAATTGATACAACAAATCCGAAACAATATGAATAACCTGTACTCTCAGTAAAACAAGATGATTTTCGACGGCTAATGTCCACCCGTGTTTCAACTACGGCCGCCGTAGACCGACAACAAACCTCCAAACAATACGAATAACCCCACTTAGTAAAAACAAGATGATTTTGACGGCTATCGTCCAATCGCCACAATCACGGCTTCTAGAATTAATAAACCTAAACAATATGAATAACCTTGTAATTTCAGCAAAACAAGATGATTTTTGACGGCTAGTCGTCCAATCTCGTGTTTCAATCACGGCTTAGACCGACAAATAAACCTAAACAATACAATATCCTTGCAATTTCAGTAAACAATATTGATTATGACGGTTAGTCGTCCAATCGTGTTTCAATCACGAAGCTCTAGACCAATAACAAACCTAAACAATATGAATAACCTTGTAATTTCAGTAAAACAAGATGATTTTGACGGCTATCGTCCAATCCGTGTTTGAACTATTGTCTTCTAGACCGACAACAAATCCCAAACAATATGAATAACCTTGTAATTTCAGTAAAACAAGTTGATTTTGACGGCTAGTCCTCCAATCGTGTTTCAATCACGGCTTCTAGATCGACAACAAAACTAAACAATATGAATAACCTTGTAATTTCAGTAGTACCAAGATGATTTTGACGGCTAGAAGCGTCCAATCAAGTCCAACTACGGCTTCTAGACCGACAACAAAACCAACAATATGAATAACCTCGGTAATTTCAGTAAAACAAGATGATTTTCGCATAGTTGTCCAATCGTGATTTGACCGCTACTTAGACCGACAACAAACCTCCAACAATATGAATAACCTTGTAATTTCAGTAAAACAAGATGATTTTGATGCTTGTCGTCCAATCGTAGCCAACTGGCTACCAGCCGACAACAAACCTAAACAATATGAACAACCTCTGTAATTTCAGTAAAAACGAAGATGATTTCGACGGCCACGTCCAATCGTGCTTCAACTACGGTTTAATCAACAAACCTTCCAAACAATATGAATAACCTTGTAATTTCAGTAAAACAAGGATGATTTAATGGCCATTGTCCAATCGGTTTCAATCATTTCTGACCGACAACAAACCTAAACAATAGCAACAACCTTGTAATTTCAGTAAAACAAGACGATTTTAACGGCTTGTCGTCCCATCTACCAATCACGGCTTCTAGACCGACAACAAACCCAACAATATGAATATTCACTCTCAGTAAAACAAGATGATTAAGTACGCTAGTCGTCCAATCGTAAGCCTAACTACGGCTTCTAGACCGTCAACAAACCTAAACAATATGAATAACCTTGTAATTTCTGTAAAACAAGATGATTGACGAAGCACGTCCAATCGTTTGGTCTACGTCTTCTAGACCGACAACAAACCGGCAACACATGAATAACATTGTAATTTGAAGTAAAACAAGATGATTTTGACGGCTAGTCGTCCAATTGTGCTCAATCATTACTTCTAGACCGACAACAAACTCAAAACAATATGAATAACCCACTTTCAGTAAAACAAGATGATTTTCAAGGCTAGTCGTCCAATCGTGTTTCAATCACGGCTTCTAGACCGACAACAAACCTAAACAATATGAATAACCTTGTAATTTATAAAACAAGATGATTTTGACGGCTAGGCCGTCCAATTTATCAATCACGGCTTTCTAGACCGACAACAAACTCAAACATATGAATAACCTTGTACTTAAAACAAGATGATTTTTGACGGCTAGTCGTCCATAACTGGGAGTCAACTGCTGCCTCGAAATACAACAAATCTAAACAATATGAATAACCTTGTAATTTCAGTAAAACAAGAGGATTTTGACGCCAGTCGTCCAATTGTGGTTCTAATCACGGCTTCTAGACCGACAATAACCCAACAACATGAATAACCTCTGTAATTTCAGTAAAATGTTGATGATTTTGACGGCTTGTCGTCCAATCGTGTTTCCACCGCTGCTTTCTCTAATTCATGTCAACAAACCAAACAGAAGCCATGAATATCCTGTATCAGTGAAACAAGATGATTATGACGGCTAGTCGTCCAATCGTTTCAATCATGCTTCTAGACCGTCAACAAACCTAAACAATACGAATAACCTTGTAATTTCTGTAAAACAAGATGATTTTGACGCATGGTCGTCCAATCGTGTTTCAATCACGTCTTCAATTCAGCCACGAAACTCCAACAATATAGCTGAATATTTTTTGTAATTTCAGTAAAACAAGATGATTTTGACGGCTAGTCGTCCACTGTGTTTCAATTCACCGTGGCTTCGACCGACAAATAAACCAACAATATGAATAACCTTGTAATTTCAGTAAAACAAGATGATTTTCACGCTAATGGTCAATCGTGTTTCTAACCACGGTCAGGACCACAACAAACTCAAACAATATGAATAATCAATTTCGAAAATAAGATGATTTTATCAAGAATCGTCCAATCGTGATTTAACTACGCTTCTAGACCCATTAAATAAATCAAACACCAAATATGAATAACCTTGTAATTTCAGCAAAACAAGATGATTTTGACGCTAATGTCCAATCAGTGTTTCAATCACGGCTTTAGGCCGACAATAAATTCAACAATATGAATAACCCAAAATTTCAGTAAAACAGATGATTTTGACGGTCGTCTAATCGTGTTTCAATCACGGCTTCTAGACCGACAACAAACCCAACAATATGAATAACATTGTAATTCTCAGTAAAACAAGATGATTTTGACGCTATCGTCCAATCGTGTTTCAATCACGTAGTTTCTAGACCGACAACAAACTAAACAATATGAATAACCCAATTTCAGTAAAAACAGATATTTTGACGGCTAGTCGTCCAATCGTGTTTCAATCACGGCTTCTAGAATTCGGACAACAAACCCAAACATGTATGTATTGCACCTTTGTAATTTCAGTAAAACAAGACACTGACGTATTAGTTCGTCCAATCGTTACAATCACGTTTGACCGACAACAAACCTAAACAATATGAATAACCTCATAAATTTCAGTAAAAACAAGACGATTTAGATGCATAGGTCGTCCAACTGTGTGTTTCCAACTACGGCTTCTAGACCGACAACAACCCAAACAATATGAATAACTCTACCTTCAGTAAAACAAGATGATTTAATTTGCCACGTCCAATCGTGTTTCAATCACGGCTTCTAGACCGACAAAGCAAACCTAAAACAATATGAATATCCTTGTATCAGTAAAACAAGATGATTATGACGGCTATCGTCCAATCGTGTCTAACTGTCATTTTCTAGACCGCCTTCAACAAACCTAAACAACATGAATAACCTTGTAATTTCAGTAAAACAAGATGTGATTTTGACGGCCACGTCCAATCGTGTCAACTACGTCTTCACACAAATCATAACAAACCAACAAGTATGAACAACTTTGTAATTTAGTAAAACAAGGATGATTTGACGGCTAGTCGTCCAACGTGTTTTCAATCATTACTGGACTACAACAAACCTAAATAATATGAATAATCCTTGTAATTGCAGAAACAAGATGATTTTGATACATATTGTCCAACGCGCCTTCAACTACTGTTTCTAGACTGACAAAACAAACCTAAACAATATGAATAACCTTGTAATTTCAGTAAAACAAGATGACGCTACGGCTAGTCGTCCAATCGTGTTTGAATCACGGCTTCTAGATCGACAACAAACTTGTAACAATAAGAATAACCTTGTAATTTCATAGTGAAATAAGATGATTTTTTAATGGCTATTTGTCCAATCAAAGTTTCAACTACGGCTTCTAGACCGACAACAAACCTAAAGCATATAACAACTGTAATTTCAGTAAAACAAGATGATTTTGACGGCTAGTCGTCCAATCGTGTTTCAATCACGGCTTTTAGACCGACAACAAACCCAAACAATATGAACTCCGTAATTTCAGCAAACAAGATGATTTTGACGTATTGGGTCGTCCAATCGAAGCTCGAAATCACGCCTTCTAGACCGACAACAAACTCAAACAACATGGTCAGAATCCTGTAATTTTGGGTGGTAAAAACAAGATGATTTTGACGGCTAGTCGTCAAATCGTGTTTCAATCAGCTGCTTCTAATCTACAAACAAATCAAAACAACATGAATAACCTTGTAATTGTAAAACAAGATGATTTTGACGGCTATCGTCCACCGTTTCAATCACGGCCTTAGACCGACAACAAACTCAAACAATAAGAATAACCTTGTAATTTCAGTAAAACAAGACGATTTTGACGGCTTGTCGTCCAATTGCAGTTTCAATCCACGTATTTCTAATCGACAACAAAAAACCCAAACAATATGAATATCCCTGTAATTTCAGTAAAACAAGATGATTATGACGGCTAGTCGTCCAATCGTGTTTCAACTACGGCTTCTGTGACCCGTCAACAAATCCAACAACATGAACAACCTTGTAATTTCTGTAAAACAAGATGATTGATAACGTCTTAATCGTGCTCAATCAATACGCCCTCTAGACCGACAACAAAAAACCCAAACAGTATGAATAACATTGTACTTCAGTAAAACAAGATGATTTTGGACGGCTAGTCGTCCAGTTCTGTGCTTCAATCACGCTTTCCGACCTGACAACAACCTAAACAACACAGAATAACTGTAATTTCATAAACAAGATGATTTTCTACGGCTAGTCGTCCAATCGTAGTTTCAATCTGCATATTTCTAGACCGACAACAAACCTAAACAATAAGGAATAACCTTGTACTTCTAGTAAAACAAGATGATTTTGACGGCTGTCGTCCAATCGTGATTTAATCACGGCCTTCAGACCGACAACAAACCTAAACAATATGAATAATCTCAAAATTTCAGCAAACAAGATATCTTTGACAAATAGTCGTCCAATCGTCAATCACGGTTTCTAGGCCGACAACAAATTCAAACAACATGAATAACTTGTATCAGTAAAACAAGATGATTTTTTGACGCATGTCGTCCAATCGTGTTTCACCCACGCCTCTAGACCGATTAAACAAACCAAACAATATGAATAACATTGTACTTTCAGTAAACAAGATGATTTTGACGGCTAGTCGTCCAATCGTTTCATCTGCTGCCGACCGACAACAAACTCAAACAATATGAATAACCTTGTACCAGTAAAAGTCATATTGACGGATTTGCCAGTCGTCCAATCGTAAGCCAATCATTACTTGGACCGACAACAAACCAACAATTACAATAACCGTAATTTCTGCGTAAATACAGACGATTTGATTACTACGTCCGTAATCGTGGTTACAATCATACGACCAATAACAAACCTAAACAATATGAATAACTTTGGTAATTTCAGTAAAAATAAGATGACTTTGGATGGCTAGTCGTCCAATCGTACTAACTACGGCTTCTAGACCGACAACAAACCCAAACAATATGAATAACTTCTGTAATTTGTAAAACAAGATGATTTTGACGGCTGGTCGTCCAATCGTAGTTTCCAATCATTTAAGCCTAGACCGACAACAAACCCAAACAATATGAATATCCTGTAATTTCAGTAAAGAAGATGATTATGATGGCGAAGCTGTCCAATCAAGCTAATCATTGGTTTTCTGACCGCTCAACAAATCCTAAACAATATGAATAACCTTGTAATTTCAGTAAACAAGATGGTTTGACGGCTAGTCGTCCAATCGTGTTTCTAACTGCCGTCTTCTACACCTAATAACAACCTAAACAATATGAATAACCTTGTAATTTCAGTAAAACAAGATGATTTTGACGTAATAATGTCCAATCGTACTTTCAATCACGTAAGCCAGACTGACAGCCTGAATCCAAATACCAGAATAACCTTGTAATTTCAGTAAAACAAGATGATTTTGACGGCTAGTCGTCCAACTGTGTCACAATCACTGTTTCTAGACCGACAACAAA